>UFQX01000090.1:45116-316117 GCA_900497675.1 Arapaima gigas | reverse complement strand
TTTTTTTTTTTTTTTTACTTTATTGTATTATATAGGAGTGGTGTGTGTTCCAGTATGTCTGTCTGGGTAGTTCCCAACTTAAAATGGGGTTCCCTTTATAAAGACCTTGTCATAAGTTCATTTCATCATAAGTTGCAAGTCAACACTATGTTATAAAAAAGTTCATCTTTTTACCGCACTTTTTGCACATTATTGATGTTGAAACAAACATACAAGGCCTCCTCAGCAACAATGTATCATAGTATCATATTTTCATGCTACACTATTATTCTCATTTCAATTTCCAAACCTATTTTATTTTCATTTTTCATTTCAGCACCATGGGAATATTCACTTTTTTGATTGCTAGCCAATGTAAACATAAAGTAACTAAGGGAATCTAAAACAAGTTATACTACTTTTTTTGTTATTAAATAAGACTGACCAATAACAAATATGATACCTTGTCAGCTGATGTTATCACAAAACAGACAAAGTGGTCATCATTACATTACAAGCAAACATCAGGACTCAAAATGAATAAAGTTAATGGCATAGACATCATAAGCTCAGGGTTGTCATAAGTTATAAGCTGGCCTCTAAATTAGGTACACCTGGCTGTTTCCATTTTCAACTCACTACCAACCTTCTCATGGTTGTGACTCAGTATATTCAACATGTAGGCAGGATCAGGAGGCCAGTTATTGTACAGACAAATGTTAGAATGGATAAGATCTAAGTGACTTTGAAAATTATATGATCATTAGTATCAGATGTAAAAAAAATTTAACAACTCATGTGCCGCAAACCCTTTGGGAAGTTCAGGCTGTTCTGCAAGCAAAAGAGTATCTCACCTCTGCTATCTTGGTGTACTTAATAAAGTGGCAAGTGAGCATATCTTGCAAGACAAGGACTATCTGTATTATCATGGGATACAGAAAAAATTATAGGACTTATTGTTAGTATATATTAATATTTTTGCAAATGTTCTTATGGGTTGGACATTGGACACTCATGGATATGGATCCAAAAGCCAGAGCCATTCAACCACAAAGGAGGAAACATACACAAGTTAAAAAGATAAAGTGTTCAGATGAACACTGGACACTACAGTGAACTTAATTTAAATGCTGCTTCCTATCCTGGACTGCTGGAAATCGTTAATTCAAATCATCCAGAGATTACAAAATTTAAACAAAAGAAGGCAGAGGCTGCACCCAGCCATATGGGAGAAGACCAAGGTCAATGGGCTTTATGTACCACGGTCAAGCCATGATGCAAAATACAGGGAAGTGCTTAGTATCCCACCACCACAAAGGATTAACCATGATGACTCAGACCTGGTGTCCAAGTTGAGTGTGACTCTCCATGAGGGTGCCATGGAGTAGGCAGTGTGCCCACAGCATGTTTTCCGCTCCACCTGTCCCCAGCCTGCCACACCATTTCCACAGTTCTCTCACACCTAGGAACAGGATAAGGCATAGAAGGCACATTTCTACAGGAAGCTCAACCGGTAAGCAGTGTCAGCAGCAGGCTGTTGGAGAGCATGTCCTAAGGAGCCTTGCAGTCCTCATACTGCACCTCCCCCCTTTTACATATCCTTACCTCAAATGCCAGAGGACCCATAGGGCACCCAGACTCAGTGCTAAAGGCTGATTAAGGTACTTTACACAACCTACTTGAGCCAAAAAATGGGTGGGATAGTGGTGTCTCCCAGCTCCTGGGCTATGTGACTGGATAAGGGTTCAGTCTACATGTACTCCATGTTTGCATGGATTTCCTCCAGATTCCTCCCACAGTCCAAAGACATGCATTTCAAGTAAATCAGTGCCTCTACATTGCCCTTTGTGTGTGAGTATATACAGGTGTTACTTTGGTGTATACATGGTTGAATAACTGTAAGGTGTTGTATTGGAGTCCAAGTCTCATTGGAAAAAAAGGTCAAGCAAAACACCATACAGCAGTCATTGTGTGTTTTGGACAAAACTGCAAAATGAACAAATGAAAAACATAAATCCCCCCCCCCCAAAAAGTCACCATTAACATATTCCACAGTTTGTCACTGCAAGTTTTTTTCCTTTTTATTACCCAAAGTGACCAACAGCACCATTGGGATTCCCAGGTCTCACTGAGCCACCTGGAATACAGTGGCGCAGAATTAAAGATGTGACATTACAGAGTAGGTGAGTTGTTTTTCCTTTCAGTGGCAAAGCTAAGCGTGTGTTCCTATGGAAACTTCTCGCTCACCTTTCCATCACGAGTTACAAATCATTTTGCACTGAACTTTCACCATTCATCACCCGGGAGGGCTTGGAGTGCAGCATCATTCAGTGACAGGGTTCTGAGAACAAGAACACAGGCTGAGGGAACGAGGAGGAGAAGAAACGGTTCCACGGGACACAACTTGCCCGTGCGCACACTTTGGGAGAAACGAAAGGACAAACAACTATTCCTTAGATTTCAGGTGTGGGTGTGGAGTGCTGCCCTTGTGGGGGAAAAAGTAAGTTTCAGTTTCCTATTGGAGACATTCTTTGCACTGCATGTGAGAGATCCACAGGCTGCGATGCCATTTGCCGCCTTCTCTCAGCCAGCCAATCACATAAAAAGCAGTGTGGCCCTGTTACCGGGCAAACATAAGGCCACGTGATGTAGCTGAACGGGGCAGGTGTCATAGTGGGGTAATTCAGCAAAAAAGACATTATTAACCACTACTTAGCTAAAATCTTTTCTTTAAAGTGAATTACAATGTTAGATTTTCCACAATAAACAACTTAATATTATGTGAAAAATTATATACAGTTGGATAATTTTTACCAGAGTAGTTCAGGATACATATCTTGATCACAGTTACTACAGAAGGAGCATGGATCTGAACAGGTCCTTTAACTGCAAAGCATTAGCCACCTGATGGTCTAATATATAACACTTCCTAACATATCAACATGTAGGCCCCAAGCGCTTGGCTTCAGTTGTGTTCCAGAGAGGCAGCTGCTGGGTGCCTTTCAGTTTGAAGGCACAGGGACAGCTTTATGAAGCTGTGCGATGCATACTCAGGTAGGCATTCTCACTGGCTGAACTGTGTCAGATACAACCATGTGTAGAATACATAAGTTTATTTAAACTGTCACATATTGGTGAAATGCACATTTGTTAATCCTGACTTCTACATCACTATGGAGGAAAGCATTTGCTATATGAATAACTGTAAATGTAATGTAAATGTATGCTTTGCACTCACTACCACCTGATAACACAAAGTGTGGCCCCGTGGGAACTATACTAAGTCTTAACATGACCAGTGACTGAGGAGGGACCCTACACCATCTCCAGTAAACATAGGAAGTTGTGTGCAAAAAAGGTGGAGATAATGAGCCCAGATTCAAAAATACAACAGAAATACAACAGTCAGTCAGCTATGACCTGACATCACCATTAGCAGGACTTATGAGAGCTTCAAGGCACCACTCTCTATATAGTACCTTCAAACACCAGCTCATGAATACAGTGACACCCACACTGTATTAAGTCCGTTTTGACTGCATCATCAACTAAACTCTAGCACACTAATGAGTCACAGTTTGCTTAAAAGAGCATTAGCCATACAGGCTAGAGCAAGTGGGAGTGTATCATGTGAACTAGGTTTAGCCTCACAAAACTGAGCCTGTTCAGCTTTGTGCTAAACTATATTCATGCATGTGTGCGTAAGAGACAGTGAGAATCAGTCAAGCATCATGCTGATCTAGACTGGATTACTTTTCACATGGCACCTGCTGCAAGGCAGTCTCTGCTATATTATCCCCTCTTGCACCAACAGACCAAAGACTCCAGACATCCACTCTGCCACGGAGTAAGATAGTCACCACCCCACATATGCAAGCACAATGGCAACAGTTAGAAATCCTTGTGTTTTTTAATAACGCCCTCATTACTCAAGTATGTGTCACAACACTTACGAGTGGGGACATCGCTGTGATGCTACACCCAGTGACAATGCATCTCCCTTCTCTCTACGAACACTTTTAGGAAAACACTGATCGACAAATTTAACCTTTATATATGACTGCAGAATAAAAATAGGTGATTTTTACCAAATCACATATCCTGAATTCAAATGTGAAATCCAAAATATTCCTTCATGTACCATTTTTCTGGAATTAAAATTAAAACTTAAAAATACTGTTGATTATCTACCAAACCTAATGTCTTATAAATATTTTATTTTATTAATTCCAGTATGCACATAAATATAGCAGTCAAAATGCTCCATTATGTGAAATAAAACATGTAGGTATAGATAAGAAAGTGCTTAGTATAACATTTTTAAAAACACTTTCTAGAACCATTTTGTGTGTAGATGGATTCTAGGATGTCTTTTCTGAGACTCCAGCATACTAGCATATTAGTTTTCCCATATCTTTTCTCCATGACATCAATACTGTATCCTGACAGAATGTTTCTCGTCACACCTAGCACCCAAGCGAGGCAGAAAGAAAACCAAATGGGAAAGTAAACTATGCATGAAAGTGACATACTGCACCCCATAATTTTACACATTTCAAATACTACCATAAGGAAAGCTATAATGTTAAAATCACAAAATTTGCACATAAAAATTTAAGGCAATAAAAACAAGTATCATTGCTGTAAGGTCATCTAGTTCCAAAAGAATCATATTGTTATGCTGCAAGAAAATTGTGCCCTGTACAAGAAAATCCACTAAAGGATGTATAGTCTGTCTTAATCTGCTGGACAAGCAGGTGATCAGAAGGGAGTGAGTAGACATTCACCACCATCCTTCACAAGATCAAAGGTCTTGAAACCTGGCAGGTGACCGAGCCAGGACACTGGTCCCATGTGAGTGTGACCGTGTGTGCCTGGCATATTGTGTGGCCAAACTAAACATGTCTACAGGTCTGGAAATTCCTGTAGATACATGTAAGGTCACTTGAAAACATGTGAGGAGCAGAGCATGCTTTTGCTTTGCTGCCGCAGCGGGAACGCTTTGCTCACAGGATCTTGGAAGAGGCACCAACCAGAGCAGGACTGGAGACAGGCCAGTCTAGCGTGCAAGTCTCTCGTGGATTACAGAGCTGTAAAAAAGTATTTGGTCCTTTCTAATTTTCCTAATATTAGCTGCACCAAATGATTTCAGATTTCGAGACAAAAATGTAATATTACACATAGGGACATAAGTAAACACAAAGTTTTTAAATTAGTCATCTGTCGATTTATGTGCCTAACTGGTGTCTGAAAAGGCAGCCTAAATTAAACATGCATAAACGGAGCTATTTCCATTATTTCTTACTGGGGAAATAATGATGCTTCCCAACCTATCCAAAAACTGCCCCAGACCAACATTCCCAAATATCACTAAAACATTGTAAAAAACCTTGTAGCACACAGCACCGACGTGCATCGTGCCAGTCAGTGTAATGAGGTGGTCTGACATAAATGAAAGGTCTACTCATGATTGTAACAAACAAAACCAAGTTTATTGCTGACGTCACATCCTTGAGTAGCACCAATAGGTGGAAAGTTTTAAAGAGAAACTCGGGAGACGACGGTGGAAGAATACAGAATAAGTCAACTTCTATTAAGTAATGCAGAATGTTATTAACTGTGTAAGAGAACATAAAATGTTCAGAATTTGTTTTTATGAGAGAACAGCATGATGTCACCTACTGAACAATCATAACCAAGATATTTACATATCCATTTCCTCTTAAATACACAACAGCACAACTTAATTTTAACTTTCCTTTTCATGAACAGCATATCCACATTTCACAGGATCCAACACTTGTCACACCACCACCATCTTAAAGTCATATACACTTTATACATTATGTCCAGCACACACACGCACAATGGTGTGAGTAATTTGTTATCCTGATACATTGTTACATGCTTGGATGAAATCAAGTAATGGTATTAAAAATCTTATGTTGTAGCAAAAACATGTAATTCGAGGGACAACCATACTGCATTTAAGGAACAAACCTATCCAACGCTCACATCACTCATGAAAATATAACTGCCCCCTTACTTACTTAATCAACCAATGAACCAAATTTAACTGATAATTAGATTCAGATGACTAAACACAGACAGACTTGACTGCAGCAGCCCTGTCCAATCTAAAACTCACTATATACTGAACCTTACAATGAGAGTGAAGTAGTCACTACAAAATTTCAACAAGAATGCTAGCATGATCAAAACAAGCTCTAGAAGAGATAAAGGGGAAACAAGTTGTTGAAATATATTAGTCTGGAAACAGTTACAAAGTCAATTCCAAGGTTGTCAGACTTCATCAAACTGCTATGATAACCATTACCTAAAATTGAGCAGACATGGAACAGTGATGAATCTTACCAGGAGTGGCCAGCCTGATTACCACCAAGGGCACAGCGATAACTCATCCAGCAAGTCATAAGAAATCCCAGAAGCACTTTCATCAAGCTGCAGGCCACTATAGCCTCAGCTAAGGTCAGTGTTCAGGACTCCACAATTAAGAAAGACAGCAAAAATTGGATTCATGGAAGAGTAGCAACACGAGAACCACTGTTAACCAAGCATAACCTCAAAGCTTGTTTTACATTTACAAAAAAACACCTGAATGATCTGCAAGCCTTATAGGATAATACTTTATGGACAGACAAGTCAAGAATGGAACTCAGGTCTTACTATGTCTGATGTAAAATAAATATTGTATTCCACAGTAAGAACATCGTACCAACAGTCAAACACGGTGGTGGTAGTCCGATGGTGTAGAAATGCTGTGCTCCACAAAGCAAATCTACATCTGAATGTGACTGAAAAGAAACAAAATTAAAGTTTTGGAGCAGTTTAGTCAAAGTCCTGACTTGAACCCAATTGTGATGTTGCAGCAGAACCTGAAATAAAAGTTTGTGCTCAGAAATTTACCAATATGTCTGAATTAAAGCAATTTTTCAAAGAAGAGTAGGCTGAAATTCCTCAACAGCAAACTGAAACATTGATATCAAATTTTAGGAAGGGTCTGGTTACTGCTGCTAAAGATGATGCAACCAGTTATTAAGTTTAAGGGGGGGGGATTTACCATTTCACGTGGGCAAAACGGACGTTGAATGTTTTGTTCGTTAAGTGAAGGAATAATATAAAAATGTATGTGTTTACTCTGGTTCCTATTGTCTAAAGATTTGAAACAATTCAGCGTTACAAATATGCAATAATTGAGTAAATCCAATACGTCTTTATATGTACAGTTTCAGGTATAAAGAAGAGGGTGTTATCACAGTGGAGCAGGTCCTAAAAAGCCTAGGATACAGGTTCAGATATAGATTCAAATCCAGCCTCAGCCTGTGTAGCAGTTGCTTCCTTTTCTCTTGTTCACATGGGTATGCCCTAGGTTCCTCTCACAGCAAAAAACATGTATTTCAGGAGAACAGGTTACTCAAATATGGTCATAGTATGTGTATGACTGACTGTGTGTGAGAGACAGGCTGAAGATCCACCCAAGGTGTCCCCTGCCTCACGTCTTATGCTTCCGTGATAGACTTCAGATCACAGCAACCTTGAACTAAACAAGCAGTTATTGATTATGAATGCATGGTATGGGGGGCCGTGGCTGCATTATGACAACACTCCAGAGGATTCCCTCAACTGTGGAAGGAAAAGACATTGTAATAAGTTGTTTCTCCACAAATTAAGGCTGTTTATAACTCTGGCACTACTAGACAGAGAACCTGGCAGAAAAGGACCAGTAAGTACAGTTCCATTAGAAGTCCTGATGAAAAGCTCAACATATTTGCCTTTGTGAATTCTCCCTCGAAAGCACAGCAAGACGGACCCCGCAAATGGGCCATAACTCACCAGGGAGCCAGACATACTTCTCATACCCACAACCCATCACTACTTGCAGCTCTCGTATAATATAATGCAGGGCTCAGACACACAAGTACGTACCACTGAACAAGACTGGCACCTGCTGATTTTCTTTTGACACCTTACCTTGGAGCAACTTCCCCATGATGGAGCGTAAAGGTGTCAAATGTGTCATGTCCATTTTTTTTTGTTAATGGAATGCTGTGGGACTGAGGTACTAGAACCTCCAACCACTGCGTGATTTGCATAAGTTAGTGCCTAGCCAGTATGCTTAAACGTTCTTTTGTCTGGCTTTTGTTTATCCTTCTTTGGGGACTTGCAAGCTCATTCTTTCTTCTCCTTTGTGTGCATTTTTGTGCTCCTCAAACATTGGAAAAAAGCATATTAAAAATAAGCAATTCTACAGCATCTTCAAAGACTGACTGCAAAAATGCTAGTTAAAAATAAACATACATGTCGTTGACACCAGTGGTGCTCTGCCTACTTAAATCGGTAACCATGCGACAATCAGCCCTGTTCCTAATGATAACTACTGTATCAAAAAGCAGCTTTGCAGTTAATGCAGATGATCAAATGTATGAGTCTTAAAAAAACTAAATGAGAGAAAGGATACTGGGTGCAGTAAGCCGGTGGTGGCACAACCCAGGGTCTCAGTGTCTGAGTTAATTGTTGTGTTGCTTTGAAGAGGATAGGGGGACTGGACTTTGTGTCTACAGTAGGTCAATCTCTGTGATAAGAAAACCAGCAGGGCAATTTCAAAACTTCATTATTTCACTCCAAACAGACGTTCTAACCACATCCAATGTACAAAAGACCAAAAAAACCAAAGTAAAACAGTAGATCTTAAATAGTGACAAAAACAAGGATGAACTAAAGATAAACTGGTAATGTAGAGTCACAAGTTAAATCCTTTGTAAAAAATTGGATTTGCATTAACCTTTTGATTCCCTTTGTCACTACCACTTATGAACAAGCTAATTCTCTGCTTAAAAGCAGCCAGGACGATACATGAGCATTTGCTGATACATATATAGTGTATACAGCCAGATTCAACACACCTTTCAACACCTGTGTCATGTTCACAGAAACCTTCAACTTCTTTTCCTCCTGTTCATGGTATAAAAGACTGGCCGAGTGAGTCCAAGCCTCCGAGTAGCCAATCTGTAGACAACGTCAACAGTTTAGCGCTGAACAATGGAATACATAGTGAGGGCAGTAGATAGCATAGTGGTGAGAGCCACTGCTTTGCTACAAGAAGACCACTTTCTGCTGTAGTATCTATGAAAAGGTGTTTACCCTTTATTGCTGCAGTAAAAATTACCCAGCTATACAAACAGATAAAGTACTGTAAGCAACTTAGTATAGAAACTTATCATTGTAAGACAATTTAAAGTGGCTGCAAAATTAATAAATAACAGCATGAAACTATATCCCAACTTTGTACATTCTAAGGAAATTGCCTATGCGGAAACAGAAACATATCAGTAACCTGTCTATGATATGGAATACTCAGCTTCCCATCTGTGTATTCTTATCACAGCACATCAAAAACTCCTTTATACCAAACAACAGAGGGAAGGGGTCAGATTCCTTATAGCATTTTCCCAAAAATAGGGTTAATACAAGCTCAAATTGAAAGCTACTACTCATACAGCACTCTCTCACTGTGCTGCTTTTGCTGTTCTGGGTCTGTGTATGTCACCAGATAGGATCACCTGTTGCAGAGAAATACCTGATTGAGTTACAGCCCTTTTGACAGTGGGGGAGCCCCTCAGTGTTATACTGGGCACTTGGACCAATCCTAACCTAAACCTGGATCTGCTTCAGTTTCTATTAACCTGGTGTCCAGTGGACCAGCAGGGCAGGATTCAAGTGCAAAAACCCAAATACACAGCATTACATTTCCACAGAGGGAGCAGCAGCCTTCTGCTGCAGATGTTTCTCTCTGCAGGCCAGCTGCAGCAGGAAACCCCTCGTTGAAAGAAGGCTGCATGGATGCCGCACAAGTCAAGTGTACACCAGTGATCGGGTTACATTTCAGCAAGGGGTGGGGTTTGTTTTGGAGAGTGAAGTAGGGCTGCACTTGGTGTGTGCTACATGTAAACATAATGTGCACCTTGGGAAAGGGCCATGGGAGCATTGGCAGCCCTGCCAGCAGTTCACACACTCCACCACCTCTGCCTCAGCCAATCCTCACCCCAACATCACTGGAAAACCAGCCCAATGCCGTACCTCTCTTCTTTTACGTGGCCTCTTACTTCCCATTTCTTTTTCATACAATTAAACACAGCGTATCTACAGAGCAGACAAAGAGGTGGTGGTGAATCACATTTCATACACGCAATGAAAATGTACATGAACTATGTATGCAAACAGGTGAGTGTAAATGTATATGAATTGGTGCAGATGTTTACACTACAAATATGCATGTGTGTATTTTGCTGACAAGAATGAATTTCCATAAACATATACTTATGATGAAAATACATTAGATGGATTCAAATGAAATATTTAAGCTATTAGCAGCATTTAACAACTGCAGCACCAGACAATGTAAACAAATATGTAAATACTTGTTAGCTGAGTAAAAAAAATACTACTGAGGGGTTTTAAATGACAAGGATAGAGGAGGGCTTGATGTACTGTATGAAAATGGAACAGAGCAGACTTCATAAAATACACACGAGGAAGCTGCTGAACTACATCTCATATGACAACCTGTCAACAGAAGTCGTGACATGGAATGCTTGTTAATCACACACCTAATTAAAAATAAATGAGACACAAGAGGGGTGGCAAATAGGATTATGATGCAAAAGGCTGACACCTCACTAAAATGCTGCCATCCCTGTGCTTTCTCCTTAATCTGAAGTGAATAATGTGTGGGTACTGCATTACAGTAACCACAAAGATATGTTTGTTCATGAGAAAGGCATCTTGGCTGTTATTGCGAGGACTTGGGTGAGTCCTCAGTTCAAAGGCTGTCACCCGACACCAGCTGCACAGCATCAATAGAAGGACCTACGAAAGATGCCACCTGAAGGTTTCTCAGGAGCTAAATCAAGTTAAATGTCCATCATATAAAGTTCACTAAGAGAATGAAATGTACAAAAAAATTAATAAATTGAAGAAAAGCCATATTAACGGAGCAAATGTGATATTAGAGAAGTTTCAATATCAACAGCATACTGTTTGGGGAAGAAACACATTTACTAAAATTAAAAGCAGGCTATTAGACCATCATATAGCCAAGGTACATTATGCAATATTAGGCCTTATTATTCAATAAGACCTGCTGCTACAGTTTATTGTGACAATTTCTTCTACAATACAACTGGATGTGAAAGTTTGTGTTTCTCTCCTCATAATACAAACTTAGAATTCTGTCCCCTTAGTCAATTTACGCCTAAACTTTGGTCTGTTCAGATATTTTTCTATAATCTATTGTAATACGGTTATTGAGAAGGTCACAGTAAGTTGACATATCTTCTACATTAATCAGAATAAATGATGAATGCAACCAGGATTAGCTCAAAGGCCAAGAAAAAGAATCAAAGTGATCAAAGTGAGCAAAACCTTAGAGTCCAACATGTGGTTCCTCCCATTTACATGTGCTACACATGGTATCAAGTGAAAGAGTGATGTGATGCCACATTAAAACGAGGGCAAAGGCCAGGGCAAAGTTCTGGAATCAGCTGGAAAAAATGTGTTCAGCTCTTTTTTCTTAAGAAACAATATTCATATGCAGAGATTCCTATCAGGCAAGCCTTTTTTGGGCAACTTATATTGTTTTGTTTTGTGTACAGTTTTTACACTTCAAAAATTTGCATCACATTCCAAAGAAACTGATGATTTGCCACCTAAGTTTCTTAAGTCAAAATTCTCCAACAAATAATTCATGCCTTAATTTAAATTTCCTAATAGATGCTTTAGAGAGAAACAAGTACTGCTATTTAGATTCAGATGAGATTGCTGAAGAGTAAGGTCTTCTATATCGACATCTGTCACTTTGCCAAGTACTTTCATACCAGTGCCCATTTTTCAATCAAGCAAGGAACAATAATTACAATAACAAAGGTCAACTTCAGTTTTATGTGAATTTTACTTAAGAATGTGGAATATCAGTCAAATGCTACTTTATTATGAACAACAAAAAAGCATACAGTTTTTTTTACTGAATGGGGAGGTAAAACTGGCCAACAGCGGCTTTTTGAAGGCTGGTCAGTTGACAAGATGTTGAATAAGTGTAAATGTAGAAGTATTAATTCAATGAGTACATTACTCTTTTACCCAAAGAGACCTGCAGTTTTTAACCCACCTATACAGCATTGTATTTTACTGTAGTGATTAAGTGAGCACCCTAACCAAAGGTATTACAGGAGGAGCAAAGTGTGGGACTTGAACAAGCAAATTCCAAACTACAGGCCCAAGTTTTAGACAACCTGCTGCAATTTACTACTTAATTCCACCCACCATGGAAATCACAGGTTTGGAAAATGGGGATTCACATGTGAAGTTAGCAAGTCTGCTGAAGACACAAACTACCATGTGTTTTGGCTTCTTAGATGTCGTCTTCTATTTTGGTCTTATCTTGTTCTGAACAAAGTCAAAAGAGCTGAAAGACACCCCAAGTACACAGGGTTCATGTGTCAACTTCACTGACTGCCAGGACTCTATACATGGGACAGTAGGGGACCTTCACATCATAATCTGAAGGGCCAAGGTTCAAATCCCCTTGCACTATAGGACAACTGATCAGGGTATTAACTCTGAATTGATACAGCAAGACTATCAGGCTGCTTAAATAAGTAGAATGCTCATTAACAGTCACAATGTGTCAGATCAATAGACATGAATTACAATAAGAAGGACTCGTGGCAGGGATGTCCTTCTATAGCAGGAAAGCGGTAAACCGTATACTCATTCAGAGACTCGCTGACAGAGTGAAGCGGCCGCAGAACAACGTGGCGCCGCTCCACGTGGGACCCCAAACAGTACTCACCCCATGACCCCCT
This sequence comes from Arapaima gigas, assembly GCA_900497675.1. NCBI lineage: Eukaryota > Metazoa > Chordata > Actinopteri > Osteoglossiformes > Osteoglossidae > Arapaima > Arapaima gigas. The sequence continues at coordinate 303,257 of UFQX01000090.1, read as the reverse complement.
CCGAGTAGTTCCTGCTTTTCCACGGCGTGCCCGTGTACCCCGCCTCGTACTCTGTCGCCCCATGGAGCAACACACTGCTCGTGTTGAAGCCGTACGTGCTCGCCTTGTTTTCCCGCCTCCGTTTGCTGCGGTGCCCACTGTCCAAGTCCCCCCTGGAGGAGCCCGCAGTGAGCCCGCCGCCGCCGCCCGCGCCGCCCCTCCCCAGCACACAGTCCCCTTGGTTGTTACTACCCTCCAGAGGTATGAAGTCCCGCTGCTCCGCGACGTCGCCGTCAGCTCTGGAGTTCGACATCCCCCGGTCGGCCCGGTTCACCCGGTTCCCCTGGCTAACAGTGTCGCCGGTGCTGTCTGTAGTCGCTGTTCCACTCCCGATCTCCGCTCCCCCGTCACCGCTCGCTTTTAGACTCTGGCTGGACGCTCCGCAGTTGCTACCGATGTAGAGAGTGCCTAGACTCTGCGTCGTTTCCCAGATGTGCACCCAGAGGCTGTTGGCGGGTCCGAGTTGTTCTGGCTGGAACCAGGCGATCCTCGGATCCATCAAACGGCGCTGCCCAAAGCGCCCCCACCCCCGAAGCACGGCTCGGTTTGTAGCCCAATCCGCCTGTTCAGCTGCTGTGTGTAGTCTTCGTTTCCCTCATCAAACCGATTCTGATCGTAATATAACGCCCAATTTAAAATAACGTATAAATAAGACGAAAACAACATAAAAAAAATAAGATAAACCGTTTAACTACAAAAGTGCAATTTTACTGAACAGGCCAGGAGACGCTAGTCCGAGGCCCGTCGCTGTGACTCTGACCCCTAATTAGTTCGGGTCCTTCAATGGCGGCCCACAGACTGGTAGTGCGCAGACTCGTTGGGAGACACGGGGGGGAGGAGTGTTCGACAGGGAAGAGAAACGAAACGGAAAGAGCAAAGATCCGCCTGGTAGGAGGAGGTCACGGATAGCAGGACGCTGGCATGCTGGGCTGTTTAATTTGCCGAAACCAATAGGCATCGTCTTAATGCTGAAAGTATGGGACATGAAATAAAACTCAATTTATCTGTGAGTATTACGTAAGAAACAACTTAAGCAACAGAGTGAGAGCGACAGAGTTTGTTACAAAGCTCCAGTAGCACAGTGCACTACAATCTATTTGTCACTTCCTACAGAGGGCCACAGCCAGAAATTCTGAAAGAATATTACTCCAACCCCCTAAGCAAAATGATGTCTATTTTTCTGGGGCCTTAGTATTGTAACTATCATTCCTCTATTCTCCTTACTAGCAATGGCCCTGACAACATTGAAGAGTTCTAGGAATATGGACATACAGTCAGAAGTAACATTTAAACAACTTCTTCAAAATGATAATACAGTAATGATATTTATCATATTGTACAACTCACAAAATTTCAGGATGTCTGATTTCACCATGGGGAGAAACAATTTAGATTCACAAATGGCATGTCACAGTCAGGTGGCACATGGCAAGGAGAAATTCTGTGGGAACAAGCTTGTCATACATAAAGGTTTAGTAATATTTTATTTAGACAAATGAATAATAATTTATATAGCTAGGAAATATTCAGTTGCAAAATAAAAGTTTCGACAAAACACATTTCAAGGCCTCCTTTTTGCTTAATAATGACAACATCCGACTAAGCCCAAAGTCTCATCCAAAGCACACAAATTTTTAAAATGTCACGTTATAACGTGCTACAAACAAACAGACTTAGCCATGTCTTAATCCCAAGGAACAAATGCCCTCCTGGTTTACACTGATGCCACACAGCTTCTGGACTGTGGGTTCAGGTGTGGGATTCAATCCAATTCAGAATGTGAACAGTTTGCATGTTTTCTCCATGTTCTTGTTAGGTTCCTTTGGGTGTCCATCCACAGTCCAAAGACAATGCTATTGAACTGGTTACTCTAAAGTGCCCTTAGTGTGTCACTGAGTGAATAATTGTAATTGCCCTGATGTTCCCTTCTGGGTGTACCATCCCTCATATACTGTTTTTCGGATAGACTCTGGACCCCCATGACCCTGCACTAGAAAAGTGTTTCTTGATAATGAATGAACTTCCCAACTGCAGACAGTGTAGTAACCCACTTCAGATACATCAGGCCTACACTGCTTACCCTCTGTAATCAGACTCTGATTTGGTTTATTTTTGTATGCCACAGAATGGGGGTTAGTGTATCCTAAATAGTCTATTAGGTTATTAGTATTGTAGAAGACACATTCTTACTCACACAGTGATATTTGTGAAATGTAATTCAACTAGCCAAAGAAAGTAATTTAAAATGTAATTTACCTCAACTGGTGATTCAGGTATCAGTCAACCACAAATTAAAATCTATATCTTGTAACCTACAGCAGTCAGGAGAAGGGTTGGACACTCATTCTTAAATTCAGAATATAATGCTCAGATTTTAGCTCCAGACTTCTGCTTTGCTGCTCAGGATTAAGGAGTTAACAATAACGAATGAATGGATGTTTAGTTGGTTTTTACTTTAAACGGAAACATTAAAAGCAGATTAGACACCATTTTATACAATAGAGATGTAGAGGAATGGACACAGGATTAAACTGTAATTTTTTAAATTAATTATACTAATCTTTGGGTCTTACTTCACATACATAATCAATCTTTTTGCATAGCTGCATAAATTGATTTTCCAAAGTATGATATTGACATTATTTGAATCTATGTTTATCCTCAAACTATTACAGTAACAATACTCTACCAGGCTCTAAAGCTGTCACAGTTAAATAATTGAAAATAATTATGAAAAAACCTGTTCCTCTTGACAAGGATAGGGAGAGATGAATGAGATACTGATAATCGGCCTCTTCCCCATTACATAGTTATGAAACCTGACAGAAAAAAAGATTTTTAAGCAATTTACTATTCACAAAAGTTAGTTCATGTAATTTAGTGTTTCAGCTTCAATTTAAGGGTTAATGCATTATAAGTTTGTTTTTTTTCCTAGTTCCCCAATATAAACATGGTTACGTTGAGGTCTTTTTAAATGTTATTCTAACCATTTAAACAGTGAGACAGAAAGCAATGGTTTAGGGCAGTGATTTTTCAAAAGAGGTCCCCTTCAGACCCCTTTGTATGGTCTTTTTTGTGAACTCATGAATGGTTTCCAGTATCCAAATAAATAGCATTTGTCAGCTTTCACTCACTATCATTAACCCTTTGTCCAAGTCAGGGTAATGGTGGTCCAGAGCCTATCCTGGAAGCACATGGTACAAGATTAGTCTGGGTACACCCTAGACAGCATGTCAGGACAGTCACCACAAAGGACAATATAGTTACCAACCGACTTGAAACACATATCTTTGATTTGATTGACAACATTAGAGCACCTGGAACAAACACCCGAATTGGAGGAGCACATACAAACACTACACAGACTGAACCAGGTTTATACCCATGCCTGAACAGCCCAGGCACTGAGACAGCAGTGCTTAAGTTACACCTCAAGGAACCAAATTTATTAGATGACTACCTAACATATTTTTTTTATGTAAAATCATGTTTGTGTTCATTTGATTAAACTGTTAGAGAGATGGATTAATGCTATAGTTTCATTTTCATTATTCATAAAACTACAAGAAAACATTTTATGGACTTCAATTATTAAAAGTGTAAGTCCATAATTACAGTAATAGTACAGAAGCAGACATAGTGGCAACTGTAGCGTTCATTTTACAGATATGTGCACTGAAAACTTAATTTGACAGGAAACCCATACACAGACGTTAGTAACTTTAGGGACCCTACATTCACCAGTAATTAAACTTATATTCTTAGAAAAAGTCATGACCAAAGAGATTCTATTTCTTTACTCAATATCAGAAACAAAACACATGAAACAGTTGGATATCTGTTTAGATTTATTTTTAAAAGAATCATGCACAGACTGATAGTCAGCTGTACCCAACTATTTACAGTGAACAGAAAAGTAGAAGAAACCCATAAAGAAGATGCTTGATCACTCTTTCCATTTGCAAAAAATTGATCTGAAATTTGTCTTTAATACCTTCTTGTTTATCCTTGCTGTGGTGAACAATTTAAAAATATAAATGTGGCATCACAGCTGCCTAAAAACATTTGCTGTCGGAAATACAACAAAAATAAAATTTCATACAGCGCCTGCAGAGACGTTCTGGCACAAAGAGGGTGGCTTCTCCAGTGGCACAAAAACACTGTTGTATGCAGATTGGAAAGCACTTTCCCAACACCTTGCAATGCAAACAGAACTTTTTCCCCTCTTCTCATTCACACTCACCAGGTTTTCTGTAGGTGTGTAATCTGTACATCTCTCATTATAAAGCAACATACACTTGATCCAAAGACAGCATTTCTTTCATTTTGCAACAGTCTACTGTATATGTGGCCGTGGTTTCAAAATAAGTTTCCCCGTCTGGAAAATAAAGAAGAATAACATTAAATATTTTAAAATAAAGGGTATTTTGTAATTTGAGCATAAAACAAACCCACACTGAACAACAATAAAGTTTAAATAAGTAGGCTGCTCAAAGAGAACTGGGAGCAAACATTTTCACCAGACATCAACTTTTATTACAGTCAAGTCTGGATTCAAATCTAAAACAAACTTGCAAAATTACCACCAAAGACAACTTACATCATCACAGGACATGTTGTATTCTGCAAGCACTGTCCTGCAGCGAGCAGCAATTCTAAATGATGCTGGTTAAGGAAAGCCAACAGCTGTCAAACACTACAGTAAGTGCTTAGCATGCATGTAACTGAGTAGACAGTACTGCAAAATAAACTAAAAGGATACATCGATGGGGCAACCACACGTTTATGTATTCCAGCGAAAAACAATCCTATAAGAGTAATGCAGCTAATAGTGAAAAATGGGTGATTCCACAAAGATGATAAGAAGGACACCTGAAAAATAAACAATAAATGATTAAATTCTCACTGTTCTACAAGAAATCTGAACACCACTACTATAAAAAGATTCTTTGTTCTCCCACCTTCTGTGTGTCAGGATCTATCAACCAATTCCAAGCTCCTGTTGCTGTGCAGACAGAAACCACTATAAGAATCACTGTAAAAAAGAACACAGCACATTAACAGTTGGTAATACAACCCTTGACTAATGTATACTAACTGCCATATAGTTCTCAAAGTTGCAAATCTCTTTTGTAAAAACCAATTCAAAAGACTTACTTCGCCAGCGACCTGTTGCAGGCTGCAAACAGGACACATATTCTGTCAGCCTCCTTTCAAACGCCTTAAGATCTTATGGGGGGAAAAAAAAACAAAAAATTCTGAGCAATTTTGTTGACGTCATCAGTCTCAGATGACAATCCTTAATTCTTGTCTAGTCAGTGTGTGTGGGGCCACTGCTGTGGTCAGCAGACCTGTCTGCTGAGTAACCACGCAGCCCATGCCAAATCTTCAGACAGCTGCCCTTCCACACCATTTAGTAGTCCAATGGTTAAAAATTTTCCATGATTTGTTGCTGAGTTTGCACAGTGCCATCATATATCCTGCTGGTTTGCACCAGGAGCCTCACAGTCACTTCCCGCCAGGTCTGGTGTGCACAGGTTTTTACTTCCACCTTCTTTATTTTCAATATCGTCATTCTCAAATAAGCCTTCACATAAAGATTTAAACCATCTGTGATCTGTATTCAGGAAAAACCATAATATGGTGGAATGAGCTTCCTTTCTCTCTCATAACCACCAAATTTCTAAACTTATTTTGGGGCACTTCTCTACTACCTGCTGCACAAAGTTTCACTACATTGCATTGTTTCATAAAATTGTGCTGTATATATAATTGATAGAGGTGTGATGTGTGCAGATAAAGAGTGCAGTAATGGATTAAACAACTGTGCTTCATGTGCCTGTACCTCTGTAAGTGAGATGGGCTGATGTTCACTCGGTTGTACATCTGAAATGAAAACTCACAGTAACTGATTTAGGGTACTGTCGGTATGGAAACAAAAACTGTTAAATTTCACCCGTAACGACCATTATGACAAAAAGCAAAATCGGTACTGACCGTATTGTCTTTTTTTTCCCTCCTTTGCTTGCCTTTAGTGAATACTACATTTATCAGATTTGAGGATTTATTACATTGTCTTAGCCGTACGCTGCCAACGCTTCCGAAAATCGGCAGCATTCCAGTCTGAATGCCAACATCTAGGTCTACAATTTAAAATATTTTTCGCTAATTTAATATGACACATAGAGCTAACCCAGGAAACATGAACTGTAAAGCTGTACAATTTCTGAGGCATTTTAAGACTTAATTTAAGTGCTACGTTCACAAACAAGCTTTTTATTTCTGTACTGTAAAAATTCCATGGCTCGGAAAGGAAAACAAGTGAAGAGATGATAACCTCTAGTTAAGACGTTTCATGATCAGACCGAAGCTGCCAACTAGTTGCGCGCCACCGAAGAGCCGCAGATAGTTAACCTCCCGAACGCAGCGCCAAGGCCTGTGTTGCTGTATTAACCTGTGCACGAGCCTTACCTTCCGCCTGCTCCAGGGAATTCATCGCTCCCTTCTCTGCGGACGGCTTGTTTGCACGAGGACCAGAGTTCCGCTCACAACCGGAAGTGCCCTTTCGTCACGATTACGTTCTTTCACCTCCGACGTTCTAGCACTTAATAGTACCAGGGGTTTGGAAGAAGGTATAAAATAACTGTTCGCATTCTTTTTTGACCAAGAACTTTATTTTTTTTTAGTTCTCAAAATCAGTTACATTGCTTAATGAAAACGAATTTCTTGTCCAGAATTCACCTTTTGAAATGAACTGTGCTGTCAAAAGACTTTGGAAATAAATAGTAACTTTACGTAAAATACAGCAACAAATCGTATGTTAATTGAAGATATCAGCATTTCGGCTTCATTAACACAATACTGCCTATAGCAAGTTTCAATTTAAAAAGTGGACTTTGAAAGACCAGTATCATTCAGAAAAGTTCTCGCTAGAACAGAATAATTGCAAACAAGATTCTGTTTTATGTTCACACCTCACATGTTTAAATAGAAACATAACTGGCATCTTTAGCTCCGTGCCATCTAGAGTTGTAATAAATCCATCGGTCAACACTTCAACTGTATCAGCAACTTTTTATTATATTGTGAATTTGCAAAAAATTAAAAATGCCCTGCTGCATTTTGATATCTTCATTTTCTGCAAAGTTGCAGCCTTTGTAACATGACTAACATATGCATACATAGTTTAAGTAACATCGTTCGCCATTGAAGCAGAACTGAACAAAATTATCAAAATAAATTTCCAAGTATTTTCTGACTTAGACTTCTCACTTAAGAGTCGGTAATGATGAAATCGGGTCTTCGTGTGGCACAAAGGTTTCCAACAACGGTTTTAAACTCTGTTAAAAAGAGAACATTGAAAATATTACCTATACAGATCAGGTGCACAAGTCACTTGTAGATCCTATGTTTTCGCACTTTCAGGATACCAGTTTTGCTCACTGGGTTATCTAGGGCATATTCTTACTTCATATCAGACGGGCTTCCCTAGGCCAAATTACTAGGACATTCCTACCCACCTTATTGAGGTACATCTGGGTTTCTGTTGTTTTGCTCAGCTGTTCCTGGCTCCTGAGGAGTGCTGCCGCGTTGGAGTCTACAGTGAAATATTAAAATTCATAGACAGCAATAAGTAAATTGAAACCAGCAACTGAAAAATTATAAGTTACAAACAAGTCATTGTGTGGTTAACCAAAGGTCTTACCCAAAACACTGTTGATGTTAGCGAGCCGCTCTAAAATAGAACTCAATTCTTCCGTTTTAAGTTTTCCCGCCATCTCTGAAGTCATCCCAGTGATAGCCTTCGCACCTCAAATTATTGGACCAACGGAGTGACCAGAAGATAAATTTAAAAATAATATATATTATTAACAAATAAATAACAAATTAATATATGACTTTCCCCACTGCCAGACGAACTCTAAACATTGGCCGTATTGCATATATTTAGAAAACCACGCCCACCACAGGAAGTGGAGACCCGCGCAATTGTATAAACCATTCCGTGCTGCGTCTGGACACGCCCATTATCGGAAGTAGTACCGGTATGTTTGCAAAAACTGTAGTGAGGACAAAGGAGAGAGGGAGGACTGACAGCAGCTGAGTGACGAGAGGTATCACTTGACTATTAAAGTATGTTTGTGTTTTTGTTATTTAATAAGCTTTTCTGTTGTGTGGAGTGACTCACGTCCATGATATTGCGCTGACTTAAATTAAACTGCCAACGATTAGTTTGCGGAAAAGTACGCAAATGTTTTTATTGGGTGCATTCAGTCATAGAAATGGTTGCAGTAATGTTTACCTTCACTTCGGAAAGTCTTGTATACATATCATTTGACGTGTGATTAAAAATGATACATTTAACGTCAGAACTAGTTTCTATTAATATTTCGCGGTACATTATATGTATTCTGGTTTAGAAGATGCAGCAAATAGACGATTGTCCACTTCTAGAAATTATATGAATGGTAAAGTTAACATGTTCATACTTGGCACTTCATGAATCATTTCTTTGTGTACTTTATGGAGGTAACTGACCTGGGCAGAGTCCGATCTCTCCAGGCCTTTTCCTCCGGAGTAAACAGAGATAACCTTTCTATCGCCTTGGCTGAAAGCTTTGTATCAGTAATAAGATGAGAAAATATGTGAACAAGTAAAAAAGAGTTAATTGGGTGCACGTGGATAAGGGTCTTTATTGATCACCACAGGGAAATTCACAGTACAACTGCTGGACACATAACAATAAATAACAAACAAACAAACAAATAAATAAAGTGAACTAAATAAATAATCAATAAGTATAGTTTAATGCATGTGTCCTTATGTGGCATTATGAAGGGGAATGGCAGTTTTTAAGAACACCCAGAAGCCCTTGTTTTCACACCTAAGTTAAATAACCAACCAGCTAAAAGAGCTAATTTGAGTTTAGTTTAAAAAAGACATCCTTTCCACCAGAATAAGTGTCTTCCATAACTGAGGAAGGTAATCTTAAACAATAGTCAACATGAGGCACAGCCCTTAATAAAACTTTTTTAACATGCTGATGTTATGGAGACCATTATGTCAAGTTTATTAATGTATATTTGGTTTCAGTTTAAGCTTTTTTCTGGATGAGGTAATTGAGCAATTTATTGGTTTTGTTGTTTTGTTGTCAGAAGGTGCACTTGAGAGCAGTCCTGCATTTTCCAAGCTTCTAACAAAATGGAAAGTGATGACTCGAAAGTGACTGGCCCATTCCTCATCACTGGTGGGGGAGGATACTTTGGTTACCGGTAAGACAACCTCAACAAAGATGATACCATAGACCCCAGTGTTTCCATTACTGCTGAGCTTTTAAACCTGTGAACACACAAGCCAGTCTGGTGTGTAACTGCATATTAAATAAAACTTTTTCCAATTATTTTTCAGCCTTGCATGTGCTTTATATAAAAAGGGAGTAAAAGTGATTGTGTTTGACATCCGACCACCAGATGAAGAGATCCCAGGCACTATGGAATTCCTCAGGGGAGACATCCGAGAGTATGTACAGGTTGAGAAGGCAGTGCAGGGAGTGGACTGTGTTTTCCATGTTGCCTCTTTTGGCATGTCTGGCAGGGAGCAGCTGAACCGAAGGCTGATTGAGGCCGTGAATGTACAGGGGACAGAGCATGTGATCAAGGCCTGTGTAGCAAACAGTGTCCCTCGGCTGGTGTACACAAGCACCTTTAATGTAGTCTTTGGAGGACAAGTAATAGAGAATGGCGACGAGAGCCTCCCATACCTGCCTCTTCATCTACATCCTGATCACTATTCCAGGACAAAGTCAATTGCAGAAATGGCAGTGCTGAAAGCCAATGGTACAGCTCTGCATAATGGCTCCGGCATCCTAAGGACGTGCGCTTTGCGTCCAGCGGGTATTTATGGGCCCGGCGAACAAAGACACTTGCCAAGAATTGTCAGCTACATTGAGAGAGGCATCTTCAGATTTGTTTATGGATCTTCGAGCAGCCTGGTGGAATTTGTCCATGTGGATAATCTGGTCCTGGCTCACAAGCTGGCTGCTACAGCTCTGACATCCAGCAAGCAGCACCGCGCTGCAGGGCAAGCTTACTTTATATCAGATGGCAGGCCTGTCAACAACTTTGAGTTTTTCAGGCCGCTTGTGGAAGGCCTGGGTTACAACTTCCCAAAGATTCGTATGCCCATCTCCCTCATATACTTCTTTGCATTTCTTACTGAAATGGTTCACTGCCTCTTGGGCTGGATGTACAACTTCCAGCCACTGCTCACACGCACAGAGGTCTACAAGACAGGTGTCACACATTATTTTAGCATTGCTAAGGCTGTGACAGAGTTGGGCTATAAACCTCAAGAGTACAACTTAAATGAAGTAGTGCAATGGTTTAAGAGTAAAGGCCATGGGAAAAAGCCTGTGTCACCCTTTAGAAAGGTGTTGAAGGAGGTAGTCCTCATAACTGCAATAATTGCTGTAATATTCTCCTACTTACCCATTGTTGGTACATAAGCCAATAACTTATTGGTTGTTACTGCATGTCTTAGGTTTGTGATTTTTATTAATTTAGCATTAGGGTACTGGATTAACCTGTGCTTATTCATAATCTTGTTCTTTATACAACTAAATCACTAATAGATTATGCAATAATTAAAAAGTTTTTAATACTAATTACTAGTACCCATCTCTCAAGTAATGGTTATATATTCTCATTCCATTAGGCAAATTCCTGTTGACAGTTTTTTCCTAAAATTAAATTAAAAAAATATACCACACTAACAGAGTATTTTCTATATTTTAACAAAATGATTACTGTTTTGTCTTTTAATATTATCCTTTCATTCATTCATTCATTCATTAATGGCAACCACGTGTCCTTTGCAAGATCACAGAGACTGGATATTTATGATATTTCCAGTATGGTTTCAACAGTAGTTGAAGAAACAACTGCAGAACCTCATACTACCATCAGGTGAAAGTGGTGTCAATAAAGTATCTTTAATTATCTTTTTTTTTCTTATAGAAGAGATTAGTATACTTGAAATAGAAAAAGGTATAACAACTGTACATACAGTGAGTTAGTATCACCTCAGATGCTACTGGGCAGCAGGTAATGTTACTAAGACATACTTAAATTTAGCACACTTTGAATCAAATTGTCAACTAATCTACAAATAATAATTCTTTAGTTATATTGGGTATTTATTATATTAATTTCACATTTCTGATCCAGTAATGGCAAATCCCTACAAATTAAATGTTAAAATTTGAACAAAATGAGTGAATATAAGTTAAAAGCATGGAGGTAAAACAGAAGTTCAAAATTTTAATCTGGATATTGTTAATTTTGTGGTAAAGGTTTGATGAATATTCCCAAGCAGTCTTTTTTCATTGTTGCTCGTTCATTTTTGCTTTTAAAGTAAGTTAAATTTATGTTCACTGAGAAGATTCATTAATAAAACACAGCATAGGACCATTTTAAAGAAAATTGAGGCATGGGCCTTTACTGGTATTGTGATATTATTGTACTATGTATTTTTGTTGTAACCTGCAGTTTTGTTTTGATCATTGTGATTTCTTTAGTTTGAATATTACTCCTATACTTTGCACCTATATTAAAATGGCGTTTTCATGTTGCCATTACAGTACATCCCCTACTTAAGCACTAAATTAGAACCTAGAGTTTTTTTTTACTCAGAGTTTGTTAGTTGAATGTGATTTCAAATGTGACCAGGGACTCATCATCTTTATTTGTAAAGCTCAATCTCTCCACGCTCAAACAGACACAGTTTCTCACATACATAAGAGCACTTTGGGGACCTCACACGCTGACATACTTCCTGACTCAAATGCACATAAATTGTAAAATAATAAAGTTTGGTTAAAAAGTATAATTTTTTTATTGCTGTCTATATCTCAGCCCACACTTGCCATACATGCTCTACACATACACATGTGCTGATACATATTCTCACACATACACACAAATGTACTCAATTCAAACAGTTCAAAGTAACAAAGCTTATATATAATTTGCTACTAATGTGTACGCTTTGCTATGACCTGTGCATATGTTGTTGTCAATACCATCCATGTTCAGCCACAGGATATAGCAGCTGTTATATATAAGCAAATGAAATGTAAACATTAATAAGAAATAATGAATGACACTTATAGAACTATATACATAGGTGGTGTAAGGATATTAAAATTTGGCAATATATATTTAATCAATTAAAATATCAATTAGTATAATTGATTGATTGATTTTGCATTTTCTTTTCCACTTGAGTACAACCAGCATGCATGTCATTTTCTGTAGCACTCACCTGTGTGACAGCACTAACAAAACACACATACTAAATGCAACAATATTAATGGTAAAACAGTTTGACCAAATAATGTGTTATTACTATTTATAACACCTTTTTGACCTAGGCATCACCGATAACTCAATTGCATTTGATTTTAATTTATCTTATAGCTACTGTTGTAATGTGCAGTGGCAACAATGGTTTTGGACTAAGTGACTATACTTTTAGCATAGTATAGCATTGTTATTATTATTAATATTATTATTATTATTATATACGTTCTAAAGTGTCTGCATCGGTAAATAAAAATGAATAATTCAATACAAAGGACGAAGAATTTTTTTAAAATCCAGAATTCCATTTGCATTAATCTCTTTATTCTGGTCAGGCTCGCACCGGTCCGGAGCCTACCCTGGAATCACTGGGGCCCACGCTATGAAACTACAAGCTGGATGGGACACAAGTCCGTCGCAGGGTGTTTGTTTAAAAGGTGAAAAAAGAAATGTTTTTTTTAACAAGGATTTTTTTTTTTTTTTTGCGGCGGGGTTGCAGTAGCCGCTCATTGTCACCAGGTGGCACCAAGGTGTCTCGTCCTCAGTGATGAAACATATTAACTGAACAAAGTTTTTCGCACAAATATCGGAACCTGAAGACGACGATGACATGAAGCCTGGAACGGAGACTGTAACCATGTTGTTAGAGTCAGTCTCCCTTAAATAAAGAATGTTGGTAAAGTAACGAACCAAAGTTTTCTCTTTCCTACTGTAAAGGTATCTTGTAGGTTGTACACTGAGTTAATTATTCTGTCCAGTTTTAGGTGATAAAAATCATCTGAAGTTAGAATATTATGCATCATCAAAAGATGTATTATTTGTTGTTTGAACGTTTATGAATGAATCCTCACCTAATATGGATTTTATGGACGACCAATTTCCAGTAATGTCAGTCTGTGTGGTAGTATGGTGGTATGAGAACTGGAATGTCCGACGTCTTCGTGTCCACCACTGAGGTTCCTAATACTGGTTGATCGCTTGGTGTTGCGCTAAAAGCGCATTTACATTCTCACCTCGGGCTCCGCTTCTCGCGCTGAGGCTATAAATAGGGAAACGTGCAGTTCCCCCCCACCCCCTTCAGAGCCGCACTGCTTACGATCATTGTTCCTCCCCGGCATTAACCACATTCCACAGGGCCGCAGCGCAGCCGCGTCTCCTTCCTCACATTCCTTCCACACAAACGAGTTCTCCACGCTCGCCCTTTTATTATAAGCGCTACCGCCTCTGGATCCAACTCCCTCCGGCAGCTGCGGGGTCACCGGCGGGGCTGACATGATTTATTTTCGCACTGCATTCATTCTGGAAGTGAGTAAGTCAGAAAAAAAGAGAAACTCGAAAACTCATTAAGTAAATTCCTCCGCGCAGCGCGCCATCGAGGGTAAAGAGACCGTTCAACTTATCAAAGAACAGAAGTGACCACCGTCTGGCCAGTGGCTCCCGCGGTGGGAACAGTGACCCGGGGCGCGGTTTCCTGACGTGCCCAAGTGCGGACAGCCAGCGCGGCCGGCCGTGCTCTTCCTGGAGAAGGACTGCTGTGCGTCCGACATGGAGCGGTCCGAGGACTGTGCGGGACTCCGGGCGAGCAAGTTTATCCAGTGCGTGTCTCTGTACGACGCATGCAGGGAGAGGAGGGACTCGGCCGCCCATCCGGCTCCGCATCTCTGCGCTCCGGCGGTTTTGGAGCCGAAAAGCAAAAAGGGCAGCGGAGCTTATGGTCCCCTCCAACGGCTGCACACCTGTGAGGACCTGCCAGCGCCGTGCTCCGCAGCCTCCCACAGGAGACATTCCGGCTGCGGGTTCGAGGGTGCGCTGCCCACCAAACAGGGACCCCTGTGCCCGGTGTCTGGGGGCAGGAGCGGGGGTGCCTGCCTTTCCAGTCCTCGGTGTAGCATGGCTTCCTGTCTGCCGTTACAGGAGCAGAGCAGGCACTCGAGCCCCAGGACGAGTCTGGTGGGCCTGGGTCAGGACCACCATCCAAGCCCCAGAAGCAGTTTGCTGCAGTACGATGGGAGCTGCAGCCTCAGCCCCAGGTCGAGCTACGCCAGCACGGCCAGTGACACCAGTAAGCACTCCAGTCCTAGGGCCAGCTTGAGCAGCTGCGACTGTGGTGGCAGTAAACCCAGCAGCAACCGCACCAGTGGCATCAGCATGGGCTATGACCAGCGACAGGGCAGTCCGCGATCCAGCATGGCTGCTCAGTACTCCACTGCCACAAGTCCGCGGTCCAGTTACTCTGATCAGCGGTATGTAGCCATGGTGAATCATGATCAAGAGGGTACAGGTGTTCCTGTGGTCAGCCCTCGATCAAGCATCAGTAGTCAGGATGGCACTACTAGACCCACGGTGGTTGCCAATTGCATGGTGAGCCCCAGATCAAGTATTTCTAGCCACAGCTCAAGGAGCTCACGCAGCTCCAGGGGGTCCATGAGTATGTATCCAGATCTACAGGTCCCCTCACCAAGGTCCTCGATGTTGGCTCCCTGCTTACAGGAAGATACTGCGGCTCAAGATTTTGGCGATTCAAGCTGTATACAGAATAGGGCCCATGATGCACTTCAGCAATCATCCCAGCTAGGACAACACCCCGAAGTTACTACAGCGGTTCCAGCACATTTCAATCATGGAAACCCTTCAAAAAACTCGGTCCTGGGCCCAAAATTTAAGTTGCCTCAGCAAATCACACCATGTCGGGACAGCGGACCAAGCCAGGTGGAGAGACGGCTGGAGGCCCTCACCTTAGAGCTGGAGAAGGAGCTGGAGATGCACATGAAAAAAGAGTATTTTGGTAAGTATAAGAAGTTGCATGTGGTTTGCAGAAATTGTGGTGTGACTGTAAGGAGCACAGTTGGGGTTTTGCTGCATTCAGTAATAGAGGTTACCGGTGTGTCCAAATGGTTGAGTTGCACCTGTGACAAGAGACTGTCTACTTTTGAACAGCATGCACCTTCCAAACCTGTTGCTCAACAGGCTCAACAAATATGATATACTTAATTTTCAAAATCAGAAAATGACCCAGGTTACATTTTTTCAGTACATCATTAAATTAGATATTGATGTCACACTACCTAGCTGACAGACATTGGGATTCAAACTAAGAGCTCAGTTTTGAAGCAGAAAGTAATTTTCCTCCTGAATTATAAGTACACAGACTACTTTTAAGTCCAAGGAAAAAGGTAATACTGAAATAATTAAGTTTGAGATTCCACTTTTCTGTATTAGATCCCATTGCATGCATTACTAGATGTTTTCACAATGACCTTAAAAGTTTACATTCAAGTCCATATTTATCTGTATTAAGAGTGCAAAGAGACTCTCAAGCTCTTGTGTGGTATGAATCCTATTTTCTGTACCAGAATACTTTATTTTAACGGCATGGAAATAACCCTTTTCCAGAATGCTCCTAACAACCTCTATTTTTTTGTGGTGTTTTGCTTGGTTTTAATATTAGATGTATAGGTTCATGTTCAACAAAGTGACTAATCAAAGCTGTAAGAGCATAATACTGTTGGTCCTCTAAAATGGGCTCTTTGCTTTGGTGTAAAGCATTCTAAAGGGAAGAAGAAATATTCTCCTCACAAAAAGCTCCAGGTAATTTAGCAGCCTACCGATTTGTATTTTTTTTTTTATTTTTTTTTTTTCTTTCCTAGATAGTGCTGGTGCTTTCCAACAGCACCCTGTAAAGAGCAGTCTTCACCTGTGCTGTGCATGACCAGTTTATGTATGAGAGGATAGCAGGTGAAAGTCAGGAGAGAAGACAAGTTTTTTTTTTTTTTTGTTTGTTTTTGAATTGCTTTGGCAACATAAATGTATATTTGTCATGCCAATAAAGCACAATGAATCTGCGATGGAAGTATCTCACAGAAGGCCAAGAAGCTCTGCTCTGTATTCACGACACCTGCAGCCAGACTGATCAACACAACATTGGGACCTGCAGTACTGCCGACTCATGATGCCTTTGTGTGTCCTTTGCTGTTGTGGGGAGGGGTGCCACTGTTGCTTGTCATCAAATTAGCTATAAACGACAGCTGGCTTCAGAAGACAAAGCTGTTGCCGCGAGTTCAGCCAGGCTGAGCTGAGCTCAGCCTGGCCCAGCCCCCCACAAAGCCCTTCATTAGCCAGTCAGTGGGGCTGCTGCACATGCTTGGCATAGGATCTTGGTGGTCTAGCCAGACAGAACCGAGGATGTGTGGTGTGGAGGAAGGGGTGGGGGGTTAAAGTCTGATAACCTGCTTAGAATAATAATGGAAGCAGTAACATTTTATTGGTAAAAAACGTTTTAAATTTGGTCAATTATTGGCATTTCTAATGACAGCCCATTTTCGTTCTTTCTGTTGTTTGTAGCTCTAGATTTGGTGGTTGGAGGACATTTTTAATGTTAACCTTTTTTCTTTGCTGCTGGGAATACCATAATTTTTTTAATGTTTCTGAATATAGCACGGAAATAAGGAGGAAGTTCTGTTCTAGCATACGAAAATATACCATACTTTCATTAATATGTTAAATGGATAGTTAACCATATACAAGGAGTGTACTGTATGGTAGTGTGCATTTCAATAAGCATTGAATGATAACTTTCTCTAGGTGTAATACTTTGTGCTGATTCCTCCCCTTTTCTTTTAACAAGATCTGTACAGATGTCCAGGCTCCACAAATCTTTGTCTTTGCCTTTCCACTGTCAGGATTATGCTTTGTCCATCATAAAATGATGTCTGCAAGGTCACTACATATACATCTGCCAAAGTCTCTCTTTTTTTTACACAGACATTAAGAATGACTCATAAAACAGGCATATAAATATATTTTAACAACTGAAGGTAATCTTTTTTTGGATCCCTTTCAAATAGCAAGCTTCCTGTACTCATTCATGCATGTGAGGATTTATTGGCCTCTTGAAATAAAGTTCTCATTAAAAGTTTCCAGCTCAGGCTTCTCCATCTACCATGTAAACACCGGCTGCCTTTTTGTAAGACCGTTTTTAGAGCAATGCTTTGCAAATTTGTTTCAGGATGATTTGTCAGATACTCTGCTCCCTTGCGATCATTTTTGTTTGTTTGCCTAAGATTAAGTTTAAAAAGTAATTAAGCTTTATTTTTTTTCCAGCAAAACATTCCAAAATCTGACAAGGTCTATTGACTACACTTTGTTTTAAAGAGCCCAAATTTGTGACATGGCAGCCCCAAGTCCATAATGGTAGTGCTCCAAGTTCTGCAGTCATGGGAAACTACAGCACACCAAATCTGTCCTCAGTCTTTTCCCTTCTGTTTTTGGTGCTGTGTACAGTTATAACATTGTAAGTTGTTTTGGACATATCCTTAATTAGGATAGCTAATAGTATGTGTGTTTTTGTAATATCACCTGCTGTAAAGTTGGATGGTAAATCTGGTGGAATATTAGTTCCAACTGCTCATTCTGCAGTTTTGCACTGGGACTTTCCTCTAGTGTTTGTCAAGTGTTAGGCCAGGCTAGATCACTTTGAAAGTCATATTGTGATGAAAACCTGTGGATATTTGGGAGTTTGCATTAATCTCAACGCCTTCATTTTTTTGTGCGATTAACAAATAAGCTGGCTGTTGGCCAAGCCAAACATTATTAACTTTTTTTTTTCCATAGTCGTAGTCAGCAGGCTTCAAGTGATAACACTTTAGACTAGTCATTCCATGTAAGGTTCTGGAAAGTAGAAAAAACGTTACCTCCATATTATAACAGTCTAGCAAAAGCAAAACCGTCCCTGATGCTAGAATTCCTTATGTTTTAGAGAATACATTTTTATTAATGCATGATTTGTTAGTTTAGTAACATGATGAAGAGCTGTGGCTGAGTGAAAACCTGTATATCTTGTGGCCCTTAAGAAGCAGGTGCCAATGACCTAGACCATCTAACAAAGTACTATAGGAATGCTAAAGGCTATCATTCAGTTTCTAGGAGCTTACAGTGTTCAAACTTAAAATTGTGACTGAATATACAAAAAAACATTTTTGCAAGTCTTCTTACTTATGCAAATTTAATGGGCAAATTTGGGTTACACCTGTGTTTTGTTTTTAAATTGGCTTGCTAATGTTGTCTTCTTAGGAAGCCGTATCAGTAATAGCTTCACCTGATGGTGCATTGTAGTATTTGGTTGATTTGTCAGGCTTATCTAAGAAGTTGAATGTGCAGTGAATGTGCTGAATGTGATCTTGTTAAGGTTATTTGGGATAGTTTGTTCAACTATTTCAAAGTGCCCCTTCTCGAGCAAGATGTGGGGAAAATAATGAGACTGAGGGTTTTTTTGTTTTAGTGACGTATTTTCTCTGTAGGATTTGGCCTGTTCCTGTGCTGGCTGTTGCAGTGGGAGCTTTGTGACTCCCTTCCTGGTTTTCTTCCTAACTGTGACGACTAACCATGCTTTTTCTCATTGTTTCTCAGGTATCTGTGTCAAATGTGGGAAGGGGGTGTATGGAGCTAGTCAGGCCTGCCAAGCCATGGGAAACCTGTACCACACAAACTGCTTCACCTGTTACTCCTGCGGTAAGTTAGACTACACTTTTATCTAACTCCATTACTGGAGGGTCATTGTTTTTGTTCCCTTTTGTATCAAGGAGTCTCTTGTATCATAGCTTTCCACATTTTTAAAGTTAATAAAGCTAGAAATACTCCAGTTGAAGGTTATAATTCCTTCATACGGGCTGGAAAACCTGTAACCTGTTTCTTTCGAGTCTTGTTCCTCGCGTAGATCAGCAGTTACAGTTATTCTGCCATGGCTGATATGAATCTCAGTGACATCCACTAACGGTTTCCCTACAGTTTCTTCCAGATGACTCCAGTTTAAATTATGTATAGCTTTACTTCATCTTGGGTACATAGTGACATAACACAAAGAAGAGTTCAACCAGAGCTTTTACTAACATTGCATATACGTATTATGGCTCCTACTGCAACTCATACTTGACAGAGAAATTGTGTGGCTTTGAAGTTTCACTTGTGGGGGTCAGGTTATGCTGAGGTTCATCTTTTTTGTTTTTGAGGCTTCACTTTCAGCTTACTGCTGTAAAAAGTTGCCTGAAGTGTTTTGTGCCTGGCTTGTTACTGCCTTAGGCATCTGGAGACATCAGTATCTTTGGATTGTCTGTCTGTGAATGCAGGTGATAAAGCGCAGTGTCCTCCTAGATGCTCTGTACATTCTGAAAGAAAATGCATTTATGTGCAAAAAAAGCTATCTGAAATGTATCCTTTTTGGGACAGATGCATAGTAAGTTTCAGGTGTATTGAAGAGGAATGGATTCATTTTGCGAGGAAACTGAAGTACGGGTGTGTCTAGAGGCACTTGTGGGAGGGAAGCTATTTGTTGAATAAAGCCTTTGCTGTAGTGATCCATGTTCTGTAGCTGAACAGTATGTTTCCTTGAGGTATACCTAACTAAACACGTATGTAGTGAAACCCTGCAAAGTATGCTAGATGCAGAATACTTTTCACACAATTAAGATTCTGGAAAAAACTGATGTATTTGTAGATGCTTGTATACATACAGCACATTATGACATAACCAGAAACCATATTTTTGTGGTTTATTTTTTGTGGACTTCTATGTACTTTTTGTGTATTTACCTGTTAGCATAGCACATGATGTTAGAATATGCTGAATAGTCTTGTTTTTAACATAGTCACATACTTGGCCCACAGTTCTTCTCATATTTAACTCAGTTTGTTCCAATTCAGTTTTATTGTGAAGTATTTGCAACATCCTCCTGCCCATTTTAGTCACCACGGATGTTTCTTTGTCAGTTACCCAGTGCCACACAGCTAAGTTAACTCAAACTGGATGAGGGGTTGCTGGCACCGCTCACTCTCTAGGCAGATGTGCAGTCAGTGTTGATGTAGCACCCATCCCCCCTTTGGAATGAGGGTGATGATAATGATTTACTCAAGCAGAAATGCAGGTTACAGTTATAGCTGGACATGGGTTCAAAGAACACTCTTGGCTATGACCACTATACTGTATAGTTGAACAAGGCCCTGACTGGCTTATTCCCTTGTCAGCCTAAAGTATATTGTCATTTACCATTGTGGTTACCATTGTCCCTTCTGAAAATCATCCCCAATCCTACCTCACCCTTCGCCCTCTAATGTTTCACCTGCTGTGGTCAAGCTCTAATGGTCATCCCCCTGTATGTGTTCCAGTTGGTTGGAATACCACAGCACCAGAGACAAAGGTCATGTTTGCCTTGCAGGGGGAGGAATATGCAGGGAATGCTGGCTTTGTGTGTCTCCACCCCTAGTCCACTGTTCCTGCCTGCTAAGCACAGAAAACACAGGAGTCCCCAGCCACTGTCAGGTCTGCTTTTCAGCACAGGCTGGTCTGGAATGTCTGCTGTGTAAACAAGCACACAGACACACACACTAACCCGCACACCTTCATGGTTTCCATGGTGTTGTATAGGTACCAGTTCTGTTTTAATGTAGCTTGCAAGACTGTGGATTATCATTAAATTAACTGTTAAGTGGTCTGTGTATAAATTTCTGCACACCATGCCAGGTATCCCTCAATGGCAATGAGGTCTGGAGAAATTGATCCTTATGTGAGTAAAGTTACTGCTTACAACAAAACCTACAGGGCTCAAAGTGGAACCACATGAATAACATTCTCCAGTCATGCTGAAAGATTGTGTTTTCTTAGAAAGATTTTAATGCTTGGAAAAGTTGAAGGAAAAATAAAAAAGTACAATCAGCATCAGAATGGATAGACTCAGTCACAACTCTGGACACTCCTCTTTCAGCACTATTGACACAAGTAGAGGACGAATGTGGTAGCTAACCAGTGACCTCATGGCACTTAACAACAACCACGCTCTTTACAAGCAAAGGCCAGCAGAATTTGCACGTATAAGTGGAAATTTGTGATGTTTTGCATCAAGGCTCAGACACAACAATTCAGTAAAAATTTGAGCAGAAAAATATATTAGAATGCTGTTGCAGGCTATAGTACTGATTCATAGAAGTAGATATGCGGCTGTGTTAAATCTGAGATAATTGGGGAAGGCTTTCTGAAGGGCAACAAATAAGTCTTTGAATCAGGCCCCAGGGGCTTTTGTTTTCTGGTGCCTCATTCATAATGCTGTATCCTCACTCACTGCACCTGCTAGTGATGTGAGATGGGCCAGGTGTGTCACCTGACCTTTGGCCCCTCCTGCCTGTTTCCTCAGTCCTTGTGTGTGTGTAATTGCTGGCTGGAGTGAGGAGCTCACCGCAGTTCCCATTACCAGGCATTGAGAAGAGGTCCCCCCAGCTGCAGCTCCTGCAGGTGATAAAGGCTGGATTGTTTGCCATGAGGAAGGCAGAGGAGAGTAGAGGTGAGGACTTGCCTCCAAAGCAGGCACTCTCCTTGGCCTTGTCTATCTATCTTTAGTTGTACAGTCACAGACAGATCTCAAAGCTCACCAACCTCGGTGTGTTAATCTTCTATAAAGAAGAAATTGACATTTTCCAGGTTTTGCCCATCATAAAAAGTGATTTGTCTATTTTCTGAATTCCTAGTTTTCAGGCAAGCAGTGTATACACTGTGCAAATGTGTCAAACATTATTCAGTTGTGTACTCAAGATTTTCTTGGGTCTTGGGTGCTTAGAGAAAGCAAACTGATTTAGAGGATAACAGATTTCAACCCAGTGAGCTAGTCCCTCAGTAATGTGAATGGTAGGGTCTCTCTGGGGTTAAAAACGTGCTCTGGGACAGTCCTGTGGCCCTGGAGTGAAACAAGGCAAATGATGTACATTGTACCAGGTTTTAGGGCTTGGAAGGGGGAATGTGCTACAGGAACCTGGGGGGTTGGGTTGTGAGTGAATGGCTTTTCTTTCTGTACTGATATCAGATCATTCATTCTCTGCAAACTGTCGTGGACCTGGAGGGCCTGGTTGTTTGGAGTCCAGTGGCAGACAAATGAGGAATGTGAACTAGGAGAAATGTGATCCTCTTCCCATTGGCAACACATCCTCTGTGGAAAACAATGGACAGGATCCACTGGATTGCCTCCCCTTGCCTGCCTTTGTAAAATTTGCAGAATTCAATGCTGAGCTATTACACAGTAGCTTGAATTGAAACCATGTCGATGGTAGGAAATAATAAAACCCGGAAGATAGAAGACCCCCCCTCACTCTGTGCTGCTTTGTCTTGTTCACTGAAGGCAGAAAATCATCGAATCAATTTGTCCCCCTCCAAGCTTCAGTCCAAGAGCCCTTAGGGGGCATTCCTGCCTCTGACCATCTGCTCCTACTGTGCTCAGCTGACAACAGAGAGGTTTTGCTGACAAGCTGTGCATCATCCATGTGCATGCTGATCCACACCTGTACAGTACTCTAACAGTACTGAGTGTGGACCATTTAGATATTTTTATTAATTTATTTTGTCCTCTGCAGTGTCTATGTAGCAATATGTTCTTGTGTTTCTGATTGTCAGGTATGTCTTCGAACAGAAATTTGGAGTTTTTATTTATTTTTCTTTTGCTCAATGAATTGTTCTTTCTTTAATAAGGCTTTTTGAGAATGTTATGCTTGGACTTACATTTCAGTAAAAGTACATTTTACCCAGCAGAGAAAGTGTTACTTTGGTGATATTTGTTTTGTCATAACAAGCACTTTCTCTGGTATTTGCTGGCTCACCTAATGAGGTGTTTTTGGTCTCTCCCACCTGCAGTGGTAAGTAAATTGCAGTGAATGTTGTGACAGGAGAATGTCATGGGGGGCAAATGAGGAGGAGGGGAACAGAGAGCCCCGCAGCGATGGCCCCTGCAGGCCCTTGCAGACCGAGGAGCTCCCATCCAGACACAGCCATCTCCTGTGACACAAAGAGGGTGACGGGCAGCAGGCCAGGCTCCTCCCCTCTGCCTGAGCTCAACTCCTGGGTGGGGGATGAATAGAACAAGCCAGTGACCTCAGGCAGAAAGAATGTCCCTATTTGCACAAGCCCTCTGGTCCTTTAGGAGTAATCTGTGCCTAGAACAAGCAAGGCTGAGGGGATGCTTTGTGTTTACCTCCCAGACCCATTGCTTTGCCTTCTATTATTTATTATTTTTTGGGAGCTAACATGACAGGTAAAACCAGGATGATGTGGCAGATGGTTGTTTTAGATATGTTGGGCACAGGTGCAAAACTCTTTCTTTGAGTTCCTCCGGAACTGAGGTCCACCAATATTAACAGCTTTTTGCAAGAACTCTTGTGTGATATGATTAGTGACACTATGATAGCTTTTAGTTAGAAATAGAATCTCTGTCTAAATTGTCATGGACAATACAGATGTAATTTTTAAAGGCTAACCTTTGAATACTGACTAAAGCCATGTATGTGGCTGTTGTGTTGCCAAGCTGTGACAATGATATTATACTCTTTGATTCTTGGTATTTTTATGTGCACACACTATGGAGATCAGAAGACAGACGAAAGCTCTCAAAATTGATGAAACTTTCTGTGATTGCACTGTATTATATTTAGAATAGTCATGGCAATTCCAAGCTCTGATTGAGTCCAGATTTAATATAACTCAAAAATTCAAAATGATCTGCCTGAATATTAAAGCAGATAAATGAGGTACTTTCTTATGTACCTTAATTTTTGTGTATATGTTTTTGGAACTCCTTGGAATAAGGTGGGGGGATAGGGCTTCTATTAATGCTTTGGACAAAACAGAATAGTTACTCATTGTATTGTCACTCTGGCCTCCATGTGTGTTAAGGCTCACTGTGAATTTTCTTTATGCCCCTCTCAGGCAGAAGACTGCGAGGGAAGGCTTTTTACAACGTCAATGGCAAGGTCTACTGTGAAGAAGATTTCCTGGTGTGTTCTTCTGGGGTTGGGCAACTTGTGTTTGATAGTTTATGCATAATTCATTCTCCAGATACTGCTGATACAAAAATACTGCATACCCTGAAGTATCTACAGTGTGTCAAATTCATGTTACTGTTGGTGTTTCGAAGAGATTGCTCAGATCTTTCCTGTATAGTCAGTAGAGCAAAGATAGTACACTTTCTACTTCTTTTATTAACCTTCTGATTATAGCCTCAGTTCTAATATTGGAGAATCAAAAAGGTTAAGATAAGAGGGTTAGAAGCTATATTAGATGAGTCAAGACTACAAATCATGTTTTATATATGACTTTGAATTGATTCCAATGTCTATCTATCCATCTATTCTTCCATCACCAATTTCTTTGTCCACTATAGAGTCATATTGGTCCAGATCCTACTACGAAAGCATAGGGTGGGTGGCAGGGTACAACCTGGATAGTATGCCAATTATCACAATAGAATCACATACACTCTCCTTCACTCGTATACACATACACCCGTCGTAATTTTGAGTGATCAATTCATGTGAAACACGTGTCTTTTGGATTGTAGGAGGAAACTTGGGGAAAACATGCAAACTCCAAATAGACTGAATTGAATTCTAGCCATTCTAATTGAATAAAATCAAAAGACCTATACCCCGAACCATAATCTCATCCTTCTGAGTTACATCTTAGACCAAATGCTGCCAGCATCAGGGTGTAAAGAATTGCTATCATCTTAAATTATGAGGACTTTGTTGCAGTTAATTGTGTCTAAATAAGAGAATTGCTGGGATAGAGAACAATTTTCTTGTGCTTGAAGAGAGCAAGAGCACCCCCTGTAGATATGGTTCTGATGGAACAACAAAGTAAAGAGTGGAGCCGTATTATGTCTCTGTTGCCTTAAAGTTGGTCCCCCTGCACAATAATAAACATTTCTGTCTTTTCCCATAGTACTCTGGATTTCAGCAAACTGCAGACAAGTGCTTTGTTTGTGGCCACCTCATCATGGAAATGGTAAGGCTAATGGACTCAAAAAAATGGGACAGAGTGAGGAGACAAGTTGAAGGAAGGAAAATCTGCACGTGTCCCAAAACTGTGTGAATGACAGCCTCTTATTCACCTGTTCATTTTTATGTTGTTCTCAGATCCTGCAAGCACTAGGCAAGTCATACCATCCAAGCTGTTTCCGTTGTGTGGTCTGTAATGAAGGTCTGGATGGAGTGCCTTTCACTGTGGATGTGGAGAACAACATCTATTGTGTGAAGGACTACCACACGTAAGAGTTTGCCAGTTTCTCTGAACCATTGAGACCATTTTGGTACTTTGGTGTTTGTGGACCTCTAAATTCCATTTAACTTACTCAAATTTTCTATTCTTAAAAAGGAAAATAGGCAGTATATTTGATGGTATAGATGTATAAATTAATATTTGTGAGTTGATCTGCAAAAAGATTTGGAAAGAAGCCTCCGATATAGCCCGAAATTAAGAAAAGATTCAGTTCCCCGATTATTACTTCTGAGTTTTTCTGATACAAACTTCTAAGTGGATTGCAATGTTTAAATGGATCTTTTATCTGCTGCAGAGTTTTTGCTCCCAGGTGTGCCTCTTGCAACCAGCCAATCCTTCCTGCCCAGGTAAAATTTTGTTAACTGCATAGTTTATACTTACATGCCTTTCAAGTTACACAATTAAAAGTGTGAAATACCGCAAATATCTGACTGCTATGGTTTTTTTTTTGTCTCACCCCAGGGCTCAGAAGAGACCATCAGGGTTGTGTCCATGGAGAAGGATTACCATGTTGAGTGCTACCACTGTGAGGTGAGATGCTGCTGTTCATTATTATGTCTTTCATCTTGTATTTTATTTGTGCTGCCACCCAGTGTGTACACAGACTGTGTGACACAGTCATTCCTACCTTACAGGACTGTGGCCTGCAGTTGAATGATGAGGAGGGCCAACGCTGCTACCCCCTGCAGGACCACCTGCTATGCCACAGCTGCCACCTGCATCGGCTGAAGGGTCAGGCGGCCCCTCACCCACCTCCCAGTTATCCCATGCATGTCACAGAGTTGTGAAGGTGGCTGGAACTGGCACAGCACTTGCTATCCAGCTGGGCACTGAGGGAGCAGCTGAGGTGGGAAGAGACAGATGCATTGAAAAGGACAAGGATGAGCTAGACAGGTGATGGAGCAGTCTCATAAGAGTCTTTAGCCCAGAATGTCCCCTCTGCCATCCCTCCTGAAAATCGATAAGTATGATGCATTTCATCAGTGTAAAGTCACTCTTCAGACCTATCCAGCAGAAGATGGAATTTATCTTGTTTTCTTCTGTTGTGCCCCTCATTTTGGTGGTAGAGGACCCCAGTGCCTCTTAGAGATTGGACTGACCCCCTCTCACGTGACTTGATTTGAGGACTGTACCACACAGCTGGCTTTGTGGGGAATTCCCAGATAGGAGGTAAACCATAACCCAACTGCTTTACAGGAAGTGCCTTTCACCTGGAGTGTAGCACTTAAAAACAACTGCTTTGTCATTGGTCGCCTCCTTGGCATACGTTGTTTAAGTGCTTTTTCTGTTGGCTATGCAAGAGGTCCAGACACCCAGGTGGGGCGATGACAACATTCCACAGGTTGCACACATGTACCTTAAAGGGTCCAGACTGTTCAGTGATTTGACTATACTGTTTGAATATACTGCTAACATGTGTTCTACTTCAAACTTTAGTCAGTTACAACATTAGTGATTATATAAATACCTAGGCTGCATCTTTGAAACAACAAAGGCTGGATTTACACAGACTGTTCAACTACATGGATCTGTCTGTATGTAAGTTTTAAAATATACAAGTACATGCCTGCATGTACTGATGATCAGAAATCAGAACCTTCTGTATGTATTCTACCTTAATTTGGTCTCTCTTGTGTATTTAATGGTGTCAAAGACCAGTTTTTGGAGCTTATAGCACATAAAATTTACTGTACATCACCAATGTAGCTGCTGCTTTTTCTAGTGGGAAAAGGTCTGGGATGGTGTGTTTTTCTCTGCTGTCCATGTCATTTTTTCTTTTCTGTCCATGACTGGATAGAGTTGAAACATCACACTCATGTCCCTGATCCCTTGTCTGCAGACTTTGGTATCTGTTGAGTGTTTGTTTAGCTCAAACACTGGTTTGTTAAAGAAAGCACTGATTTCATCATGTCCTGTTTACAGAATCTGTCGTTTGAATCCGTATTCCTTTTTAGAAGAAAGAATCCATGTCTTCCATAGCATGGGCTAGAATGTTCTGGAGAGCTCAAAGCAGCTCATCCCTTCACTGAGATGGATGAGATGGCGCAGGTATGAACATTTGATATTGAAATTGTTCCTAATTTAATTTATTGACGTGTCCTTCTATTTTCTCCACGGGGCCATCTTTGTTGGGGCTATGGTTTTTGCTGTCTTTCATCATCATATTGACCACAGATTGACCTAGAGGTCAATGGCTTCTAAAATGAAAGCCACACTCCCTTCTTCAGAGCTGTCACTCATTTGATAGTAGATTGGCATATCCCCTGCTACTACAGAATGTGAACATATCCCTGGAATTGTAGAGAACAGAAGACATAGAATGCACATTTGATACAGTTTGATTAATTCCAGTCTTTATTATGATCTGTATTATGGTTCTATGGTTAAATTGCTTCTAAGTTCCAAACTATACAGAAATGTCATCTTGTATTTCAATAATAATATAGACAGGTCTTTCTTGAGAGACGATATTTCTTTTAGTTGTTTTCCTGTTATTGCCATGGCTGTAAAGGGAGGCTCACTGAAACCAGCACCGTTTAGACTTTACCACACCCCTTTCTTTTTGTAATAGTTTCATTTTATAAATTAATGTACATGTATAAAGCACAGTAAAACTACTGTTTCACCCAGTGTTAGTGCTTTTGTAACAGAAGCCAAGGAAAAACTTCAAGATGCGAAGATGATATTTTGTTTCCAAGATACTTTCCATTGAAAGACATGTTTTGATAACCATAAAACACTGTGCAATTAGGATAGCGGTACAGTTAAGCTTTGTTTCTTGTACCACCAGATATCCAAAAAACATAGTTCTGTTCTTTATGTAGCTCTCAACATATGTGACAGTTCTGTATCCTTCAGTGTTTCATTTCCTAGATGTTTCATAAACAGAAAACAGAGGAAATGTAGATTTATTTATCTAAAGATAAAAAGTCTAAAGTTATTTAATGTGTTAAAGTCAGACTTGTCCTTTAACCTTAGATGATAATCTGCTTTTTCAATAAAGTGGTTTTGTAGTGAAACTGATTTTTTTTTTTAATTTAATTTTTTTTTAATTTTATTTTATTTTTTTGTCTTCCTTTCCCTGTGGTTGTGGTTGTGAAAAAAGTTTTTGGAAATAGACTACACATTTTCCTAAGTATTGTTGGTATTCAGAGATTTTATTTACTGTTGCATTTTATAACTTTTGAGGCTCTTTGGTTTTCAGTTTACTCCTAGGATAAAGTCCTACGATAAAACTGTCACACTTACTGCAGATTTTGTTTCATTGCAAAATCTACAAAATTACTTTGGAATCTCAGCATTCATGCTTGTCAGCTAAGATCCTAAATATCACTGGGCATCAGTTTAGGAGGAGTGTATCCTGGACCAAACACTAGTCCATCACAGGTTGGCTGCACGTGTACTCAAATGCACACATATTAACACACTGCAGTGAATTTACAGGAACCAGTTAACCTGAAACATGTCTCAGTAGACTGTGGGAGGAAACCAGAGCACCTGAAGCAACCCCACACAGACACAGGGATACCATACAACCTCCACATAGTCTGAGTCAGATTTGAAACTGATAAAATCCCAAGTGCTGTGAGGCAACAGTACTACCTTCTGTCTCACTAAACTAAAACTTAATTTTGTTGAGAAACGTTTTACCCAGAACTCAGACCTACATAATTTAGCTGTTGTTATAGCAAATATGAGCCCACAAAAGACTTGGGTAGCTCAAAGGAATAAATAAGACCAGATGAAACTAATACATTTTTCATCTTCTCAAATTAATATATCCAAATATCATCCATGGATTCTTATTATAATTTGAGTTCAACATTTGTCAGATATGAGTAGAATCATAACAATGTATCTTTTTAAATGTATTGTTAAATGTGTTAGTTATTTAAAAATATACACTGCAATTTGTTGTTATAAACAGATCATAGAGTGGAGAAATGATACAGGTGAACAATTAAATAAAATGGCTATTGTTGCAATTAGCAAGTGAGTTCTGTTGGGGATTATCTGTGCGGCCTGGAATTCTGAAAATGTTTTGATAGGGGGAAAAAGCCACAGAGCTAATCTAAATGGAGAAAGTGTTGTCAGGGTAAAAAATGCTGGCCTTGTCATTGCAGGCCCCAGATCAAAGCCTGGCAGGTTGTCTAACGCGAGAACTAATAAAAAGATCAAAGATTGAAAAGCGAGGTTCAGTGGCTGGCCATGGTGCCCTATAGGAATTCTTCTCTGGTGTGCCACATTGTCACTCCCCAAGGTCTTAATCACAACCAGACATCCACAGGCACCAGCACTCGAGGCAAAAGACTCTTTGATTCACGGAGGCCAAGACCTGGGACCTCCTGGGGCCTCTGTGAACCCAGCAGGTTGTTGGGTCCAGCCTCACTAGCCGATTACTTCAGTTGTCTTAGGAAGTTAAATTAGTTCAGCGTTGTTTGTCAACAGGGCGAATGAGCAGATTTTGATCGTCTTCAAAGGAGCGGAGAATTAATGTTTGGCTTTGCAAGCCTGGGTGCTTTTGGGTTTTGATAAGCACCTTATCTTTCATGTGATAAATTCAAAAAATATGAATATAAAAGAAAGACTAGGGGTCACACATTTTGTTGCATGTATAAAATACAAGAAATGTGAATATGTAGAAAACTGGTTGCAAACATATCATATGCCAGTTGTTGTTTTGTGGGTTGTTCCTATCATTCTATGTGATTGGTTTACCTGAGGCAGGCAAATTCTATAAAGTGTGTATTGCAGAAGGGGAGATGGGTGGCACCACCCAGCCTTTATGAGACAGCAGAGCTGTTTGCTGAGTGCTCAGTTTGGTGCTTGTTTGACTGAAGAGAACGATGAGATCAAGCTCTGCATTCCAGACACACATGCACAAAATGTGTGGGTGGCTTTATACTGCCTTCCTTTCCCCCCACTCACTTTTATCTTTTCTGATGAACTGTAGTCCAATGATAATGTACTGACACATATGAGCAGAAGCTGTAGTATGTATGACTGCAGTGTACACATATTTACAGTTCACTGATGTGTCATTTAGGTTATTTAGTGTAAATTATACATTTTCCTTTGCATGCCATGAACATGGACAGGTGAGCCTGGAAAGTCTAAGCAGCATACAGAAGGAAGGCATGACACAGTGGTAGGTTGTTGGATCGTCATATGATTTCTAACAACAGAGGAAATGTGTAACTTGGGAGGGTGGGGAATCTCATTATAGTACCAGGCCCTGACAATGAAATTTGCAGCTGAGTCAACTTATCACTCCTTAATGTTCTTGGGGACAAACCAGCAGATCAAAAGGCACCCACAGCTGTTGGCTATGGTTCCCAAAAATCAAGAGGATCTTGGTTTTAAGAACTTGATTGTTGGCTAGGTCATAAAGGCCTCTGGAGGGCTGTGAAGTATTGTACTCCAGAGTATTCAGAATCAGGGCTTCTGACTTGATGGGGCATGATGACAGCAGATAGGCATCTCTCTTCCAAAATCTTAAACCTATCTTTATTTGAAATAAGTGCCTGTGTTGAACTGGATCTGAATTGGAATCAAATGGTGAATTTATCTGAAGCTGACATTGGAAAAAACTACAAGAAGTGGCAATACCCTGTCCCCACCACATTTATATTACATCTTATGATGCACCTTGAAACAGGGATTAGTGGGTGTTTTCAGTCTTTCAAAATCAGACATTCCCCCAAGAGACCCAACCAGATTTGATCAGGCCTTGACCTGCATCCACACAGTGCTACCTCAAGTGCTAAGCACTCCTGATCTACAGCCATCTCTCCACAGCTTCAGTAACCATTTCCATGGCCTTCCTCCTGACTGACGGTAAAACCCACATACTACTGCCTGTACAAAGACTTCCCTGCAAAGTCCCTACAGTTATTTCAATAGGCACACAACTTCTCCTCCAGCCTGTTGACAAATGTAATAAAACTCAGATTTATTGTTGATTGAAATACCTTAAAGTTTCACAAGTTTACTCATATTAGTCAACTGAGTATTTTCATGGTGAATTTTGGTCACATGCTGGGTTCATTAGTCATTTTCTTTTAATGCCAGGATAGAGAAACATGAATAGTAATGTTTATATTAATTATGGGTTATCCTACTATTGGAAACTGTGTTCAATATTATTTCATATATGTGTAAAAACACATGAATTTATATTGCAGCTTCAATTTTTCTGTTACATGGACATTTTCATTCCAGTGGGTTGGTCAACAAATTGCTTTATGTTTTTTTCCCCATAATTATAATCAAAACTCTTGTGTTTTCTGCTTTTGAACTCAAAAAGACAACTTCTATTGGAACTATTTTGTGGTTGCCTAGCAACATTTCTCGTGTATCATCACTGTCTGACTTCCGCTAGGTTTTGTGGTGGTATAGGTGTAAATTTGATTTGATTTGAAAGCTGAAGAAGTTTCTGAATTCTAGGAGACAGAAATGTTTCTCTGTCATTACAAGTGCAGCAGCATTTTTTATAAAGATATCAGTAATACATGCATTGCTTTAACTTTCTACTTGAATCCGAAATCTGTATTTGTGAGTAAGTGAAATGGCCTGTTTGTCCTCATCCTGATGAATTAGGTGCAGTTTGCCTGGAAGCACGCGTCACTAATGTGTATAACGCCATGACCGTGTGTGCGCACGGGTAGGTGTTTTGACAAAACCTGTACCAAGTACCTGTGTGCGAAAAGTCAAGTCATTAGGTTGAAAAACAAAGTTACAAACAAGTAGTAAAACAGAGATTCATGTTTATAGATACAGAGGAGATTCCTAATCTGTCCTCTTAAAGAGAAACTCTTCCTACTGAGGTAAACCGATTAAAGTGATGAGTGCCACCTAGTGGTCATTATAAACATCCATTCTTTGGGTTTCGGCTGATATTTTTAGAAGATATGTTTTTAGACAGATGAGCTAATCTTTCTAAATTTTTAGTTGTATGTTGTTCAAGTCTATTCAAAGTTAGCAGCTCCAGTGCAGCTCAAAAATTAAATGCTCTCCAGTCTAGACAGACTGTGATGTACAGCGCAGATGGTTACCTCCAGTAAGTTACCTCACCTGGTATTGCAGGTATGAATGAGGTACTAATTAAGAATTATTCTAAAATTGTTGATTGTGGCAGCATGGCAAAAAAGATAGACAGGAAGCATTTGTAAAATGACAGGTGGACATTTATATGTGGTGTGTTGTAGTGTGGTGTCTTATTTCAGTTACATAAGTTACATTCAGATGCATTAAGCAAATATTTGCAGAACGGGCAGCAGCCTTAGTTGTCAAACAGCCCTGCCACCAACATCCCACAGGGGGTAAGAGGTGGCTGAGTGTAAAGAATTCAGGCTTGGTTCTTTTTGAAGAAATTAATGAGGCCATTTGTGGACGAGTCATGTGCGGTAACCTCTGCAGCGTCCTCCAGCTCTGCCTCAATCTTCTTGGCTAGCTGTTTCCCAAGTTCAACCCTGTCAGGAGATAGTGTATTAATAAATTTCCTGAATCAGTTCGCAAAATATAACCTGTGTACAATGACATAAAGCAAGCTTCGTGTTAAGAATAATGACATTACGGTGATTTCATACAGAACATGTTTAGCAGGCTGACTGAAAGGACCAGGATTGATTTTAATCAGAAGTGGGTAGTCAAAAAAAATACTCAAGTAAATGTACTGTTACCTTAAAAAAATTCTCAGGATTCAAAAATTTACTTGTGTAAAAAGCAAAAACACATCACTTTAAATTAAATATTCATATTCAAGTTACTTTGATTAAAGTTAGGCTTATAACTGTTATGAACCACAAGCAGTCTTAGCAGCTTCAATATACACCTTTAACTCATGGAGAAAAAAAAGATTATATAGAATTTTTAAAAAAAAAATTAAAATTGCTGTTCCATTAAAATTAGACATTGTCAATTATATTAAAGAAATAAATACAAAACACATAAAGGATCACAGTATGCTGCGTATTACTAATCATTATTTACAGGTATCCCCCTACTTATGAGGGTAATACATTTCTAGAAATCACACAAAAGTGAGAGATGTAATTACCATTAATGACCCTTTGAGGAACTCCTCATCCCAGAGGACATGTCCTACCAGTTTTGGATGTCAAAGTTAGTGGAGGATTAAATTTCATCAGTGTTTCAGAAGTTACTATGATGGTGAAAGGCCTTTATAGTAGTAAGGCTGCAAGAGCAGATGAGATACGACGACAGATAATAACATTGGATGGGGTAGTGGTTGCATGGCTTGCATTCCTCTTCAGTGTTGCAGGGAAGCCAGGTAAAGTACCTCTGAATTGGCAAACTGGGGTTGTGGTCCCTGTGTTTAAGAAAGGGTACTGGAGAGTGTAGTCCAATTGCAGGGATCATAACTTTTCAACCTTCCTAGTAAAGCTTATGCCACGGGACTGTAAAGGAGACCGATGTCTATATTTTCAACATTAACTGGAATCTGTTCAATGCAGGGATTGAACTATGCCCAAAGCTTTTATCTCCACACCTATTTTGTGATTTCCATGGATAGGATATCATTAAATAAAATTCAACTTTCACAATTACACAAAACCATTATTCTTAACATATTAAATGTCTTTTAATAACATATTAAAAGCCTGACTGTCAATCAAATTGGGACAAAATTCAACACCAAACTAAACTCTGATAGGTCTCATTGCACAAAGAAAAGTTAAAGCTTTTGGATATTGATGCCCTGCTAATGTGTTGGTTACATTTGATATACTGTACAATAGTGGCACGATATGCAATTGTTTACAGTCACAGTGAGACGTTGCTAATGTGACTTGACTAGTTTTATGGAGAGAAAATAAAAACCTTAAGTTCAAAAATTGATGAAAGTAATGAAACTGGGTGACAGAAATGTAATGGAGGAAAAATACATTTTTTGGCACAAGTGTATTTGGGTAAATGTAAAGAGGACTAATGATCAAGACCTTTGAAAAGCGCAATTTCTCAAGAACAGTACAAGTAATATAATAGATGCTTTGTATTTGTTGCTGCCAGATAGGCTCCAGATCACTGAGACCCTACTCAGGGTAAAGCAGGACGAATGTAATAAATGTAACATGTGACTGCCCACCTCTGATTTTAAAACCATCAAGAAAACTGCCCAGTCATTAGGGTTAGGGATGATAAAACTCTGGATGTACAACTGAAAGTGCTAAAACTTACCCCCACTGGTCAAAACTATTGATCTCCCAAATGAGCCCTTGTACAAAGATCTTTTGCTCATACATGGCTGTAACACAAAGGGTCATCCCATTTAGACACACAGCACATGGCAATGTATAAATTACAATAACACAACAGATAACTAGCATCTGAAAGCCATCACATTCATGCATAACTATTTGTCTGCAAAAGGACAAATAGGTACACTGATTCAACAATAACCTGGAAAATTAATGACATTCAGAGATTTTAGATACAATCTTTTAAATATAATGACATTAAGCACAATGCCCATGTTGTCTACATACCAATGAGAACTCCAAGAGTGTAAGGAGTGAGCTTTTTGAAGATAATAGAGTTGGTTGGTTTATTTCCTTGGAATACCTTTATATGGAAAATTACATAAAAATCAGAAATGATACATTCCATTCATTGCCTCAAGTGTTTTAAAGAGCATAGTATTCAGCATTCTGTTGTTTCCTTCCATCTCAACATTATTCCATATAGAATAAGCACCAAGAATGCATTAGTACATTGTGCAGTTCTCTGACAGCCACTCACTTTGTGAGGCAACAGTTTTTCCAGAGCTTCTCCGCTCAGGCCACTGCCCTCCAGCTCCTTCTTTGCCTCCTCTGTAGTCTTTCCCTTCATCAGTGCCTCAGTCTGTGCCAGGAAGTTTGCTACCAGGATCTACACAACAAAAACACAAATAACACATTATACTGTCCTTAAAATTCTGAAGTGGAGAACACATATTCCTTGATGCATCTTTGAGATTTCAGGAGCATGTTTATGGGAAATAACCATCATTGAATTGAAAAGTTATTGAAAGTTATTGAAATGAAAGCACTTTATTAAATGTCATAAACTAAAGCTGTAGAATACTTTTGGACAATACACCAAGAACTACAGAAGTTATTACCTTCAAAGACAGAGCTACTTCTTATAAGCATTTTATGCACGTTTTATACAAAGTGAAAATAACCCCCGAATACATAAATATTTATTGATTTTATACTTAATTTAAAATAGAACAATTTCGATAGCTGGAAAGACTAAAAGCCACCCCCACATTGAAGGTGGTGGAAATTCACCTTGTGGTGCAGATTGTTCCTGATAGGATGCTGTGTCTGGGCAGGAATAAGAAAATCCGCAGGAATCATGCGTGTTCCTGAAACAAAAGGAAACAGGAATACCTCAGCATGTGATATCTTACACCCAAGTTAAATGGCTGTCACTGAACAATGTGGCATTCATCGATTCTAAATGTTATTTACAAAAACTAAACAAAACAAAAAAGGCAAAAACAAATCAAATCTTAAGCCAGAAACAGGAGCTAGCCTGGTCAATACCCTGGTGGATGAGCTGATAGAATGCATGCTGCCCATTGGTTCCTGGCTCTCCCCAAACGATGGGCCCAGTGTGGTAGTTTACACGAGTGCTCTGGCTGGTGATGCACTTCCCATTGGACTCCATGTCCCCCTGGTGTGAGACAAAACCTTTAATATTACAGAAGGTTACTGGTTCAGTGAGCACTTTTTAAAGAGTTTCAATCCACTGTTTCAGACATAAATAAATGGTCTTGAATCCCCTGCCCCTTACAGACCTGCTGGAAGTAGGCAGCAAAGCGGTGCATGTACTGGTCATAGGGCAGCAGAGCATAGGTCTCTGCCTGGAAAAAGTTGATGTACCAG
This sequence comes from Arapaima gigas, assembly GCA_900497675.1. Taxonomy (NCBI): domain Eukaryota; kingdom Metazoa; phylum Chordata; class Actinopteri; order Osteoglossiformes; family Osteoglossidae; genus Arapaima; species Arapaima gigas. Next base: position 266,883 of record UFQX01000090.1, on the reverse strand, counting down.
ATTCCCAGCAGAGCCAGAATCACAGGTGCATTACTCTCCAGAGGAGCACTGCAAAAGTGCTTGTCCTGGGTAGAAAAAAGGGACAGACTTTCAAAATCTGCCTAGATCTGGCACACATGACACTCGATGGATTGGCTGGAACAGTAAGCAGTAACCCAGTGTCCCCGACAGCGAGAACTAAAAAATCTAATCAAAAGCCACCACCTACCATCCAGTGAGCCCCACTAAGCAGTTTCTCAAAGTTCTCAAAACCTAGTGAGGAATGGAAGAAATATTTTACCTTTTACTATTATTTAACATTCAGTTACAAAGATTATTTGTGTACTGTTCTTAGCTAACCATGTAAGACATTACAGTAAAAAAAAAAAAATGATCAGAAATGATTTGGTCATGTCAGTCTCAAGAAAGGTTCCTGGAATCTAAATGATAGCAAAGGTACACAAGTTTGGAAGTTACTGTTAATGGTTTTAATCAGAACAGGATTAACACACAGTACCTATATGCAGAGCAATGGACAACCCAATTGCTGACCACAGGGAGTAACGTCCACCAACCCACTAAAAAAAGAAAAAAAATACAAGGAATATTCACAAGGACTCTTTTCTTCTCCCTTGATATTACATCTGCTCTCTACTTAAATCTATCTTCAACCCAAGAAGGACAGATTCTGACATCTTCAGACCTCAGATAGCCTCTTGTCACTTCACGCTGAGTCAGCTTTTACCTGTACACCAGTACGAAGCTCTAAACTTGCAGCTACCCAACTCATTCCTTCAGAGAGCTTTGATCCTAAGATACAAATCAATGCTGACATCAGTGCACTTGTTTCAGAGGATGCACTTTAAAGACAGCATTTTGTTTTAAAATTAACAAAATGAAGAAGTACTACTGTAGTTCTACCTTGCAATAACTGCCATTTTATCCCCTGTGTATCCCTCATTGTGCTCTGAGCCTCTGGAATGCGTTGAAGACCACTTTTTCCCTGCACTAAATATTTTATGTGATAAAACATGAATTAACTGAACTGTAACTAATGTACAATATCTCATGAGCAGGTCTTCAGACCTTATTAGACCTTATTAGGCATGTGTCAACATAGTCTTTCATGACCCCTACACTGTAAATACCAACAATGTGACTAAATGTGACTCTGTGGCCTTTGGGGCACCGTGGCCATTACAGTAACCTCTGCAAAAGAGAAGGTCATTACTAATAATATCACAGAGGTCTGACAGCAGCACTGTGGACAGAGCGCTCTGGTTACCCAGCAGTTGTTTCGCTGTGTATGCAGGCAACTACTTCACAGGTCAAAACACCATGCTATTAATAGCTGCTTCCTGTAGACTCCTCTAGGCTGACAACCAGCAGACGGCAGTGCTCCACTTTACATGCCAGGCCCACTTACGTCCCAGAACTCAAACATGTTTTTGGTGTCAATCCCGAAGTCCTTCACTTTGGGCTGGCAAAGACAAACGGATATCAGAGTGAGCAAACAGTATCTGTAGAACAAAAACACACAATCACAAGAGTTGCTCCTCAGATCACTCACTGCATTTGTGGAAAGCGCCACAAAGTGCTTTGCCACCGCACATTTCTGTGAAACCAGAAGAAGGAAAACACATTTTCAAATGCTATTTTGTTATTGATAGCATTCAACAGTTCTCCTGGCTGTGCCACACCACATCTTTGGACAACTTACATCTTTAGCAGAATTTAGAAACCACTCCTTTGCTGACTCAGCATTAGTGATTGTTTCCTGAGTGGTAAATGTCTGGAGGAAATAAGAGCACACTGCAAAATGCATTCTGTAAATAAGAGCAGGATAAATCCCACCTGAATACTGTATATACAAAGAGATTCAACCCAAGATGGAGATCTGAGAAGTGTGTTTAGTGAGCCTGCAATTATGGAGAAATGTTCAGAAAACATCATTCATGTTACTTGCCTTAAGTCTGTTGCAGAGGAGTCTATATTTAGGATCAGATCAATACCTTAGAGGCAATAATGAAGAGGGTGGTCTCAGCGTTTAGCTCAGCCAGGGTCTTTGTAATGTGTGTTCCATCGATGTTGGAGACAAACCAAACACGAGGTCCTCCCTTGGAGTAGGGCTTTAGAGCTTCAGTGACCATCAGTGGGCCCTGGAAAACAACTATCCAGTCAGTCCTGCTGCAGCTCCAAATAATACCTAATCTTGCATTTAATATATAGGATTCTAACTGAATTGAGGCAGGTTCTCTCCACCTTATGAACAGTGTAGTTCCTGCTATACTGGCTCTACTCACCAAATCAGAGCCGCCAATGCCAATATTGACAACATCTGTGATACATTTCCCAGTATATCCCTTCCATTCTCCACTACGCACTTTCTGTATTTGGAGCAGAGCAAATGAGTGTCTGAGTATCTTTTCCATGTCATCCAAATATATACAAAAATATGTGACAGTTCTCCATTAAATAAGATATAACATTTAGCTGGAGTTTAGACAGCAAATCATGTATTACATTTTATGGTGAACAAATCTGATTTTGTTGAAACTTTATTTAGTCTTAATGTACTTCAGGAAGATATATGAAAATGTGCTCAAGTAAATTAATTACTCTACACACACTTTATAGGTCAGCTGTACTTCCAAGTAGAGCAGGTTGATTAATAAATATTTAAATTCAAGTGAAGCAAAACTTAATCATATAAATAATACAGTCAGTGGAAAACCTCCAATTCTTACATGGCAGAAGGCCTTCATCTTTTCAAGGACCTTGTTGACCTCGGGCATGACATCCTTGCCATCAACCATTATGGGGGTGTTGGACCGGTTCCTTAGTGCCACATGGAGAACTGCACGACTCTAGAGGGAACAGCAGTCAGCCAATTTTCAGGAGCCAGAACATCTCAGGATATACTCTCCTACTGGCATAGACAAGAAATCTCTGTATCTATAGAGCTCAATATGTTTGTTTTTCTTTGTTCTTTATGCACAGCTTTGTTTTTCAAGCCATAGGCTAGACATTTGGCACAGTGGTACTTTTTATCCTAAGTGAGGTTTTTGTGTAGTACATTTCGTTAAACTCAAAAAGGCTACTTACTATTTTGAAAATTTTAAATTTAGTCTCGCATAAAGCTTGGAGAAGTGGAAGCAGTGATGTTGCATGCAGCACATAATGACATCGTACACAGAATATACATTTGTGACTGATGGATTTTCTCTCCACACACACACACACACACACACACACACACACACACACACACACACACTAATGCACATTCTCTTACACAAACAAATGTACAAAATTCAGAAAGTTCAAAAGGTAATAAAGCTTGATGATATTAAAATTTATTACTGTGTGCATGTCACTATGCCTTCTGGTTGCATTGCTGTCGGTGCCATCTGCATGTTCGATCAAAGGAATCAAAGGAGATAGTAGCTGTTATAGTTAGGCAAAGGAAATTGTAAAAAATTAAGAGGAAATGACACACAAAGATATGACGGAGCACACATTATTGATGTTAGGGTAATAAGTTTGGTAATATATATATTTTTTTATTGTTCTCTTTCCACTTGACTATGACTGCTGCATGTCACTTTCTGTGGCATCCACCTGTCTGATAGTGTTAACAAGAGTTATGTTAACACACATTTTAATAATAAAACAGTTTGGTGCTTATACAATGTATTATTATTTTTTACCTGTCCACTGGTACACAATTTCAGACACACTCTATTGAGGGTTTTTTATTTTAAATTACTTAATAGAGTTTATTCTGCAAGAAATTTCTAGAGATCTTGGACTGTAAAAAACAGGACTGCAACATACACTTATGATCCTTCTCCAGTTCTTCGTGAATCTATAATTTTTTCAATTACCTTCTCAACTAAAATCCAAAAGAGAAACACTCATTCGCTCACTTTATCTTATGTTGTAGTAGATATAAACCACTTCTGAAAAAGGTGGGATAAACACCCACTGGCAAATTTATTAGGAAAACCATTCTAATACCAGGTAGGAGCCCCCTTTACTTTTAGAAGTCTGCATTCTTCATGACATGGATTCTACAAGGTGCTGGAAACATTCCTTAGAGATTCTGATCCCTGATGACATGATTGCATCATGAAATTTTTGCACATTTGCACAGCTGCATATTATTTGCTGCCAAACTGCCATTCTTCTGCATCCCAAAGGTGCTCTATTAGATTCAGATCTGGTGACTGGGGCACCACTGAAGTTCACTGATCACGCTGTAATGTTCATGGAACTCGTTTGAGATGACTTCTGCTTTGTGACATGATAATGTATCAGTCATCAGTTGACATTTTTCCAATCTTCAACTGTCCAGTTTCGGTGAGCCAGTGTCTTCTGTAGCCTCAGCTTTCTATTCTTGACTGACAGGAAGACCCTGATGTGGTCTTCTCCTGTTGCAGTCCATCTGACTCAAGGATTAACGTGTTGTGTGATCAGAGATGCTTTTCTGCCCACTACTGTTTGAGTTACTGGACCCTTCCTGTCAGCTTGAACCAATGTGACCATTTTCCTTGACCTCTCTCATCAAAAAAGCATTTCCACCTTCACAACTTTTGCTCACTTGATGTTTTTTTTTAGTTTTTCGACCATTCTGTGTTGACTCTGCAGTCTGTTGTTCACTGAAGCTTATGATCCGTGACTGTGATTTTTGCACTGCTGCCATATGATTGGCATGAACAACGAGGTGTACACGTCCTCCTAATTAAGCGGTCAGTGAGTGAATAAGTTTTAATATTCTGTTAATCAATCTAATACCAGTAAACGTAGTACTAGAAGACAGAAACACATACTTCAGTAAAGTTGATCTTCTCTCCAGTGAACATCTTCTGCCTGCCAGCCTCAACTCCCCTTGACTTAGCCTTAACAATGAAAACAAAATACACTAAAAACTCTACATTTTTAATGAAACTTGCTGAAAATATTTTGCATAGTTTTTTAAGTAATACTCAGTATAAAAGAAAAACATTAACTGTCACAGCACAACTGTTTTTTGGAACAGCTTAGTGAACAAAGCAGTGAATTCATCTTTCACAAATATAGTGCAAAACTTAAGTACGTGGACAGGTATTCTTGTACCATTTTCTTTCAGTTTTCACTCAGTCATAATTACACGTGAGGATTGGCTTAAGGAATTCAGGTAGGGACAACCCTGCAATTAGAAAATTTAATCTTATCATCACAAGAAGAAGTTCTGTTATTAAAACCAAGTAGTTACCAAATCCACCAACATCTTCATAACTTCTGCATTGACGAGGTTCTTTGAATAGTCGAGCAGAATGTCTCCATCCTCCGTTTTCAGTGTAATACTGTTAAAGCAAAAAGATATCGTGATAAAAAAAAAATAATGCTCCTTCACTGGTTCTGCGATATGTGCCATGGAGTGGTGACCTTTCCCAATCTTGGCTCCTGCACCATGTTGACCAATCATAACAATTTCGCATAACTTTCTGCAGCTTGTGATTTAAGATATCTGGTTGTGCACTGACTTTGTGAAGAGACAAATGTAAACCCAACCATTCGGTCCCGATATACGACGGAAATTCGGACCAAAAAAGTATGTCCAGCAGCAGAACGCCGGATAACGGGGGACTGTTATATATCGATTTTGATATCCAGACTGAATCACTGCGATACTGTAAGGCTACATTTTTTTGTACAAAAGAAGAAACCAAACCAAACAAAAATTATTTCTAGGTAAAAAGTTTCTGCTTTGATCACTTACACATTGCAGTCTTGTTCACTTCAGCGAGACTATTTTAAAATATATATTAAAGTATGTAACGCGCCAGATGGTCTCTTACCTGAACTTGCTGAATCTTTCTTTATCGATTTCAAACATGTGTCGCAGATTGATGGTGGTGGCGTTGGACCTGCTCCACTGATCCAGCTTCTGGAAGTTTAAATCGCTTGTGAGTCCCATGATGGAGAATTTAACAGTTCCTTGGGGTTCCCAGTCAGCCGAATAGCCCTGTAACTGAGCACGGGGCAATAAAGCGCTCAAGAGGACAGCGCACCACCGAAGCGATCCGGTAATAGCCCTGCTGCTCGTTGCCCCTCCTTAAACCGTCCCCCATAACCACCATACAAGTAGTGCAGGTACCGTACTATTTGAGCACTAGGGGTTCGAATCGGAGGTTTTGCAACACCTTTGAGGTGGGTTATTAACCTGATTTAATACATTGAGAAAGCCGTGGTTTATAATAAAAATAATATAAATCCGACATGCTATACAAAGGATGTTTGTATTATGTGTAATTTACCACTCCTTTTTTGGTCTTCCGCATAGTTTGTCACGTTAAATTTTATACACATTATATGTTAATTAACGTTCCATTTTCCAGCTACAAACATGCAACGTAACCGATAAGGAAACTGAAAACATTCAAGTGGAACAAAACTGAGGAAAAGTGTGTGGAGGTCCACATTTTAGCAACCTTTTATGTGAGTCTAACTAGTGCCACAAGAGGGAGGGAAACACCACTGTATCGGACACAGCACCTGCATTGAAAACAGTATTACTGATTATTTCATCCTTTTCAGCTAATTTAAAGCTTACATTTCGAGGATAAATTATTGTGTGCCATATACATTTAATTGATACATTCCTTTAATCAATGAAAAACGAAGTGATGTGTTTCATTACTACTATATAATAATTGTTAGATCAATAAATATATACAAATAGTTAGAATTTTATTTTTTATTTTATACCCGTCAAGACCTAAACACACCACCGCATTTGCAAGAACATCCGTCTGTGCAATTTTTCATGCTCGTATGCGTTAACTTTTACAATGTCATCTTTTGCTTGTTAGAATCACGTCGAATCAAAAATACGGTTTAAAAACTAAGAACACGTTTATTGGATCGTGAATTTGCAATATTTCGAGATATTTAAAGTTTTATATTACTTTTGGCAATAGATTAAGCAATACAAAAACAGAAATGTCGATTAAAACCGTCCTTTATGTTTAAACAGAACGCACGTGAACACACTGCCTCCCACTCGCGCCCAGGGAAACTCCCTCTTCAGGCGCATTTTTCTTTACATTTTTTGCACTCAGGCAACAGGGATATGCGTCACTTCCGGCTCGCGCTGACAGGGATCCTCCGTCGAGAGGGTGGGACGCGGTGCTGGTAAGAGATGCGGCTCTGCTGTACTTAAAAGACGCACGGTGACTGCGGATTATTTTATGAATATTTTTATTTACACTGGCTATTTTCGTGGGAATTCCCACATTAAGGGGGAATACTTCACCATCCAGCTGGTAAAATGGATGAGGGGGCTCTGTGTTTTCTCTGGCTGTGTGGGGTTGCGTGGAGGCGAGTGCCGCTGGGCCGACGTGCTGCGCGAGTACCGTGAGCGCCCTTCTTGCGCTCCTCATAGCAACCAGCGGTACTTATTACCGACAACAACGCTCTGCTGTCACCTACCGGACAGTCCAAGTCTCTAATATCTCAATAGGCTAAACAATTTACTGTATTTTATGTGGTTCAAATGACGTGTACCGTTACTGTTATTCATTTTCAATGTTAACATTGAACTGTCCAGTCGTGACAGAAAACGCAGTTTGCTTGAGTGTCCGTGTCCAACGGTCGCCTCTTCGCGCTACTGTGGCGTTGCAGTTCCCCACTATTTTACGTTATTAGAATGCCGCATTTATGTCATGTTTTGTGTTAAGGTTACACTTATCTCGATATAAAGTGTGTAGCCTCTCCTGTCAGAAGACATTTTATAAATGCACCTTTCAGCAGAATTACGACCGCCTTTGATCCAGGAACTCGAGGGGGACCGTTTATCACCGAACATTTTATGTACGCTTAATTTGTGTGTGTAAACCGTGTTAATGTCCTTATGTCGGTATGTTTGACCAGCCCGGTTTGATTAAGGTCTTTATTCCCTGCTCTCTCGTAATACTCCTACGTAGAAACAGACAGTTCACGATGAAAACACCAGAAAATAGTAAAATAACTAAAAGAATGAATCTGTTCTTCAGTAGCAGTTTGTATTCTTGTGTATTTTTTTCTACTGTATTTAGTATTCATGGCTAGCTCTCTGTCCAACTGCTGCTGTATTTAACAAGGTGAACCTTGTTCAATGGCCTAAAACCCCAGCAGTAAAATGTCCTTTTCTCCAGGAGTGCCAATAGTGGGTTGCAGTGAGTGCAGAACACGTGCAGCTTGTGGGGTTTCCTCCTTGTTCTTCCTGTCCTCTGGCACCACACATGTACATATCAGTTACACACAGTTACCAGTAATGCTGTTCAGCTTAGTCACATTTTTATTGCACATCTTATTCACCAGACATCGCTTGTTAATCTGTTTCCAAAGTATAACTTGTCACAATGTCACCTGAATTTTTTTTATTTTTATGTTGGTTTTCAGAGAGAAAGTGTCGAGCTTTAATTTTGATTGTTTGTTTGCTCCAGCAGTTATGGATGATACATAATGGTGTAAAAACTGTCAATGTTTATGTTCTTGTATTAACTGGTTTTCCTAATATGTAAAGTTACAAATTATTGAATCAGTCAGAGCTTGCTGATTTACAAGTAACAATTGGATAATGATCATTATGTGCACTTTCAGTCTGTGCATAATTCATTTTTTGGTGCTGTTCTCTGTGGTAAATGAGCTGGGAACTTGTGACAGCAAACATTTTGGTCATTGCTAAGATCATGTGGAATGTATTTCCTGTTGGCTTACTGCAGTTTACAAATGCTATGCAGATGAGACATGCCCTTTGATGTCTTGCTCTGGAAAAAGTGCGGGAAATATGGAACATGGTATTGTAGCAGGGTCTATTGGAAGTTTGAGAAAAAATCCATATGGTTAAACCTGAAAGTGCATTCTTTTTGTCCATTGAGGCTTTTCATCCTTCATTGATTGCTGTGAAGGAACAGCAGGTGTAGCCTCTCCTATCTTAATATAAAGTGTGTAGCCTCATGGTTACAGGCAAGTACAAATGCCAGCTAAAACTTTTACCGTTAAGCATCGTACATTCCCTCGGTATTACTTCAGTAAAATATCAAGCTTTATAAATGGGTAAATAACTAAGTAGCTTAGTATTGTAAGATGTTTTGAAAATATATAATATGGATAATCCTTCCATCCCTTAAACTACATTTCTACAGAACAGTCCTTGTCTTCAGTAGTACACTGGTGTATTTCCATGTTTTATAACTAAATGAACACATGGGGATGATCTGAGGGTTGTTTGCACTTGTGATGTTAAACAATGTATAGTAAAACATTTTAAAATGTTTCTCAAACTCCAGCCTACATGTGATATTCACAACTTGTAGGTAAATGTAGGACATATTGCATCTTGCAACCCACAGGCCCAGTTCTATGTGGTCTTAGTGACCAGAAAATAAAGCTTGCAAATTAGAGGTTCAACTTCATGAAAAAGTATTTCATGTGGCACAATACAGCTGAGGGCTCTTCTCATTACTCTACACACAGTAAGCTTCTCAGTAAAAGGCACAACAATGTCGGTAAAACCTGTTCATAGCTCCACCATGGTTCTGTTGCTATGGAAATAAAAACAGTCCACCACCACATTCTTGAGGTGCATGGATCATGCCATCTTTTGTTGGGGCAGTGGGAAATGGGTGTAGTTCAGATGCTCATTTGTTTTAGTATATGTTGTTTATGTTTTAAATGGTTACATAAAATTAAATATGGCAAAAGCATTATTGACTATTGTTATGTGGTTCTGTATGGAGGATAAGATGACTTCTCTGATGGTATCATCTTGTGCATTTTAGCTTTTGTTGTGCTGAGCTGCTTTGCCTTTGAGTGAACTTCTATCAGTTTAGAAGTTGCAGGTATTTTTGTGGGCTGTAACATTGTAGTGTGCATGAATGTTATACATCTTCTGGTAGTACTTTGTCCAAAGAAGGCACAATGGTGCGAATCACTATGTTAGAACTTTTATTCCAGCAAACTGAGCCAAGGGATGTGCGGTCTGCAAAGATTAAAGAAGCATGCTGTTAGAGAGACAGAGCATGCCTCAATTCCAAACGCTGTAACTTTATCCAATCTCTGGATTACGCTTATTTCTTTAGGGTCACTGACGCTCTGAGCAGACACATTAAAATTTGTAGCAATAGCTTATCCTGAACTTGCTTATGCAGTCAGGAATACTGTTCTTCTTGAAGACAGTATTCTCACCCTTTCATCTGGTGAAGTTTTCAATGTTGACATAATATCTTTGTCTGCTCACTGGGACGATGGACATTGGATGGTTTCTTGGCACTATTGATCTGTTCTTCTCATGCCCTGAAGGACTCTGGGCAAATCTGATGCTGTATTCCTGGACCCCAATAAATAACAGCACCTGTTCTCAGAGTTTGAATAACAACATGTGGTGCAAGAACATAGTTAGACACTGATTAGGACTTTACCTGGATAAATGTGCTGTGCAAATTTAAATATTTTATTAAGCAAATATCTGTTCTACATTTATGGATCTGAAAATGGTTTAGCATTTTCAGCTAAAATTGTATTGTAAATTCATAGTACAGATTTTAACTATAATCTGTGTTAATTGGTACATAATTGTGAAGTTTTTATCATTGTAAGCCACCTTAGAGACAGCTAAATAAAGGTTCATACTAGAATACAGACAAAAACCATTACACACACCTTCAAAATGTCTTTCATGTCTCTGCTTCTTGGTATTGCTCTAAAATGTCATTTTATAAATTGGTGTTTATAATACATGTCTCTGTGGTCCTTGTTTCTCTGTGTGAAATTACTTAAAATGGTTATGGCATTTGTCAGTGTTTATCCCTCCTATTGACATTCTAGCTCTCATTCGTCACCTGTTTGAGTGCGTGTTTGATAATGGATGTCCTTCTTGGTGAATTTCCTGTTGGAAATTTGTTGGCTGTTTAGGTGGCTTCCGAAGCTAAACATTGCTACATGGGATTATAGCATTTTGCACAGACTTTTGTCATCTCTGCTCTTCCATGTCACAGTTTAACAGAAATAGGGGAATACTGCTGAGCCAGTTTTTCCTCCATGTTTTTTGGGGCAACCCAGGGTTCATCATCCACCAGCTTTGGTAGACAGTAAGGCTGCCATACTGCAGATGCATTTGTTATGAATAATGTATGCTTTATTTAGGCATTTCTTCAATTACACCTATGTAAATTCTTTTATTCTTGGAGCTTTAATGATTTATTGGTGTGTCATTTTACCTCATTTTTTGCAATATGGCTGTAGTAATGATTATAAAGGGCACAAAAGAACAGGGAGTGTGAATGCACACAGTAAACTCTCCCTGAGAATCTTGGTGTGACATATGAAGAAACACGTTGTTAAGATGAATTTGCCAGGGAGAGCTTATAGCGTGAGGTCCTTTTTTAGTGAGGGGAAAAATGCTAACGGGACTGCTGACTTTGATCGGTACTGCAGAGTCCTGTACTAGTGGGCTGGAAGGAAGTGAGATGTAGAGCCTCTGATGAGGGATACAACAGTTATGCTACTTCCATTTGGGTTTCCTGGGAAACCAACACCATCCAGCTGCATTGCTCCCCTTGGCTCCTGGGGCCATCTCTTCTAAAGGATTCCCCTTGTGAGAACGTTTTAACGCAAAGTGTCCTTTGTGATCTGGTGGGTGTTTTTTTTTTTTTTTTGTACTTGTCACACGGTCTCAAAATAATGAACTCCTGATAAACCACTTTCTAGAAGATTCACGCTTCCAGTCTTTGTATTCAAGATGTCATTCCTTAGGTTATATTCAGAAGCAGTCTGAACATTATTTGGTTCACTTGTGGTTTTATGTGGCCTTGTTAGGTTATTAATTCTGTGGTACCATGCAGGCAGATCTGGTGCAGTGACAACCAGTGTAACTTTAAAGGTACTGTAGTATTTGTATGATTGGAAAGTAAACCTTTTCCTGTGATAGTTCAAATGATTAGTGTTAAAATATTGTTTTGAAACAGTAAAAACTTGTGTTCAATCCTAGGCCTAGAGATGTTGCTAGCTATGATGCTTAAAACAATATTAGAAAATGAATTGGATAATGTTTATTGCACCATTCCTGTCATTATACAAATACTAATTTTCTTAAGTTTCATACTGCTAAATATAAAGTGAAATGCATGTTATGAAGAGAAGTGAGACCATGCCACCTAACTCCAACAAGAGGAGAAATGTGAGCCATGTCTGCCTTGCACTTGTAGGCTCCATGTCTCTAATATTACTCCTCTTGGTGTTTCTGCTGATAGCTGTGGTGTGAAAGTGCTTTCCCACAGAAAATATCCCACAGAATGCATATGGTACGTGTTCATATCACATTATACTCTCTGTCCCAAATGAATACCAATGGCTGCTCTCAGTGACAAGTTATACTTTGGAAACAGATTAACAAGCGCTGTGTGTGTGTGTGTGTGTGTGTGTGTGTGTGTGTGTGTGTGTGTGTGTGTGTGTGTGTGTGTGTGTGTTTTTCCTGTGTGGTNTTATACTTTGGAAACAGATTAACAAGCGCTGTGTGTGTGTGTGTGTGTGTGTGTGTGTGTGTGTGTGTGTGTGTGTGTGTGTGTGTGTGTGTGTGGTTTTCCCCTGTGGTTTTGGGGGGGAAAAAAAAACCTGTTATATTTTCTCACTTCTTATTGAGTCAGTTTGAACTATTAGTGTTTACTGAAGGGAGAGCTACAGTGAAGCTCCTATTAGTGTAGCAAAGTCCGTAACCATCCTCCAGGAGTATTTGTGTGGTGTCACACAAGCCCTAATACCATCAACCCTCAGGTGTTTCTCCTAAGAATGGCCCTTAGTTCTGTCCACATGATACCGTATTTGTTTACACTGTGTATTTTGTTGACTTACAACAAATAGATAGATAGATATTTGCCCTAGAACTTCCTGGGATGTGAATCAATAATCTTCAGGGTTCATATCTTTGTGCTACACTGCCTACCACTGCCCTTTACAGTAAATGTCTCAATAACTAGTCTGAATGAAGCCATGATATCTACCAGTCACCTTTGGATTGCCCCCCCCCACACACACATTTTCACAACAGTTATATCTCTGTTGTTCATTTTTTAGTAACAATAATCTGGTATATTTAGCTTTTCTCCAAAGCTTATTTCAAATGAGATGTAATGTTTCAGGGACAGTTCTGAAAAACAGAAGCACCTTTGTTGGTAGGTAAGTGTAGCTTGAGTGTTGTCCCAAGGAGCAGTTGTATTCTGCACCTGTGTTGCCACTTGGCTCAACTTCTGACCTTCCTGTTCCTATTTAAAACGCCAAGAGCCATGTATGACACCCAAGCTGCCTTAAGCACTTAACAAATGGCTTTTAGGGTGTTTGTGAAGGAATCATGTTTGAAATATACCTCATGCTTACCTCCTTCAGTATCAAAAGTATTTTTTTATGTTTCTTCAAATAAACAATGAAGTAATGTGTCTTACAGTGTAGGTCAGTTTACGTATGAAATCCTTCCGTCTTACCTTTAAAAGAAATTGTTGTTGTGTTTTTTTTTTTTTTTTTTTTTTTTTTTTTTTTTTTTAAAGCTTTTAACATCTAACATCAAGTATGTAACTTTTGGTAAACAGAAATTAAGCTAATTATAGATGTAGGAGCTCTGTGAAGCCCTCATTCTTTCCTGTGTAAATAGTGCCTGTTTGTATGAGATATGCAGTAGTTTTTGTTCTTTTCACTTCAGTTTAGATGTAATAACATTTTTGTGCAGCCGTCAGGCAAGTGTGTAACTTTTTATCCTAGACCTGATTTTTATTATCTGTTTTGTAAAATATTTGACCAAATTATGTATGGCAAAGATACATGTAAGAAACGTCATAATTTAGTTGGGAGAATGAAAAGGTTGTTGGAGGAGAGGTTGACCTGCTCCTTGCTTGAGATCCACCATAATTCTTTAGCTGGAATTGCCTCGGCAACTGTTCAAACTTGACTACAACTCAGTGTGAATTTTTGGCAGAGTATGCAGTTTTCCACTACTTCATCATGAAATGTTTGGATAGCACTACAGTGACAGCACACACAGAAACATGAAGCTGTTAGCTGTAGGTTCATGCCACTGTATGTTTACTTGCTTGCTTCTAGTCTCTTAAACTTAAGTTTCTGAATATCAATTCTTGTGTCCTTGCATTAAATAACCTTATGGAATTGGCATGTGAAAGGGCCTTGTATTTTTAGACCAACACTCTTTGGAACGTAAACAAAACAAGTCTGTTTTTGGATATGACTTGTTACAAGTTTAAAATCATGATTAAAGAAAGCATTCCTTTACTAACAACATATGTAGAGGACTTTTTTTTTTCTTCAGTTGAACTCTGACTGCCGAAACGAGTTATCTGAAACAGCTGTAGAGGCAGAAATGTAATGCGTGTGTGGTGGAATGTGCAGTCCTTGGGTTGAGTCATCACTGAGGCTGTAGGGTGGCAGGCTAACAGAATCAACAGTATTGGAACCTGTGGCCTCAATTCCAGATGATTCCAGAAAGCCAGCAATATAGGGCCATGTAGCCTTTATTCCATGTGGTTCCAGAGAGTTATCAGTGTGGGGATCTTCTGCCTTGATTCTGTGTGATTTCAGAAAAGTAAGAATGGATTTATGTAACAGCCTTTCTTAATCTCTGTTTTGGGCTCTAGCTTGTTGACCATGCCTAATGCCAAAGAAGGGTATTTTTTTTTTTTTTTTTTTTTTTTAAGGAGGACAGGTTTTTCNAAATTTGTTTTTTTTTTTTTTTTTTTTTTTTTTAAGGAGGACAGGTTTTTCTGAGAGGTTTGTATCTGGCACCAGAAACTCAGGTTGAGGAAACTGATCTAAACAGCTCCTGGTTCAAGTATAGCATGTGAGGCTCATACAAGGGGCACGTGGCTAACTTTAGTTGTGAGGGCGCTCTGCAGAAGAGTGACATTAGCATTCTCTGGTATGGAGCCAGTCCAGGCGTCGAATCACTCCAGTACGTGTTTGTTTGGGTGCAAGCAAGAAAAGGTTTTGTGTTATGTGCCAAACAGGGGTAGAGTCCGAGTAATGTGGACCAGAGCTTTGACTCTGCTTGACCTCAAGTGACAAATTTATTTACTTACTGACACAGTGAAAGACACTTACCCCAATATATATTTAGTGTCAAGGATTGTTTCAGGATTATTGCATCCAGTTAAACTTGGCGAAGTTTACATACGAAATTAGATTTAAAAATTGCCCATTTTTTTCTTTGATGTATTTTACACCTTTTTAAAATAAAATTCTTTTGGGGAGTGGCTTCATTGTCTTGCTTCTCTGTTTAATTCTGAAAGCAACATTTTTTTGACCAAGCAATCTCCACTAAGGCAAAATTTCTAGTTGTATGATGATATTTTATAAAAATGTGGAAAGGAAATGGTTATGTTCATTATCCTTTTAATTCAACAAAACTTAAGTCGATTTCCATATGCAAAATTAACAAATTAGGTGGGATTTTTGGCTTTAGAATAGTCAGTACTTTTTGGCTCTTCCTAGAATTTATGGTGAACGTGCTATCAAAATTTATTGGCTAAAATTAGTGATAGTCTTAGCCTTCCTGTTCACACTGTTTTAATCACTGTGTACCATGTTATGTTAAAACAACTGGTTCAAAATGGCAGCTTTAAATCCCATGGATTAACAGGTTTCCAGGCTGCCTTCCTGCTGTTGCTAAGGAGCTGGTGAAACGGTATGTCCAGTGTGTTGTAAAGAAGAGAAATCTTTCTGCAAGTGCTTGTACTTCAACTATGCTGAATGTCGTCATAGCCTCTTTTGACTTCATTGCTTTTGAAAGTTAGTGATTCCCTTCCGCATTTGGCAAGTGAACTGAAAATGGATCCAGACTTTCCTTTCCATGCTTTGCTGTCAGTGACAGGAAGTGCTCTGAAGTCAGCAGAATTGTGAAAAGGAAGTTCTCCAGGGGTGGTGGAATTCTGGAGTAAGATGCAGAATGGCTCAAGAGAATACATTTGCTGACAATGGACAACTTAATGGTAGTGTATGTAGACAGCATAGATTCTGATGGCCAAAACGGTTAACAGCAGAATTGATATGAAAGAAGTAGGAGCAGTTGCTTGCTCTTGGAGGCTAAACACACATTAGCTTTGTTCTCCTCATGGGTGGTGATATATGGATTTTTTTTTTCCTTGCTGTGCAAATGAACTGATGATTTGATGTAGATTTGTATAATGAGCAAACTTAGATCCTGAGGAAGCAGTGTATCACAGGTCCACCCCAAACATATCGTTCAAAGGTGGTACAGTGACTTCGGTTGAATTTTTCAGAACAGGCCTGAGAAGTACTGTACTCAAGTACTGCAAAAAGGAAATGGCTATTTTTATTATACTTGTAATTTAACAAAACTTTAAACTTGATTTCCATATTGAGGTCCAAACAGGTAGTTTTTGTTCTGTTTTTGTAATTTTATTTTTTGTTTTTTACATGGCAATACAAAATATTTAATATTAGTCACACAGTTATGTATATAATTAGTCTTCTATATTTCACTTTACTTATGGACACCCGTTGGTAGTGTTGATTGTTTTTGTGTTAATACTTTTTTTATATCTTGTATCTTTTCTTATTCCCCTTCTTTCTCCATCTCACTCTTTTGTACTCTGATCCCCTCCTATTTTTAAGGAAGTGACCTGAAGGACCAGCAGACATGTCTGTATTCTACAACTTCACATTGCATTCGTGGAGGGGCTTGGCCTGGGAGCAGCACTCATTTCTGCAGTGACAGTAACAACTACCTCAGTAGAGGAGTAGAGGCTTGGTGCCCATTGAACAGTGAGGGATTTTTGTAACTGAGGGGCTTGGACTCATCAAAATCAAGATTGCTGACAGGCTGGGTCTGTTGGCTCCTACGTTAAAGACTGCTCTCAGGCATCGTGCTGGACACAGGCACGTTATCTTTCCTGTCAGTCTTTTTTTTTCCCTCCCCTTTTGACTGGGGTTACATTTTCTGCTTTTGCTGATATATCTTTAAAACTATTTCTGGTTTTTGTTGAAAGGTGTTTATATTTGGTTTGTATTCATAACAAAATACATACATGGACAAACAGAAGCCCTTGTTTCACTAGCAGAGCAGAAAATAACTTGCAGTTTGTCTTTTTGGGTTGAAAGCAGGTTTCTCTTAGCATTGGAACAAATGTGAGGAAGCAAATCAAACAACATCCAGAAGCTTATTTTTCCACACCCTCCATCCTCCAGCTGCATTCTTTGCCTTCCCAACAGCTCCACAGAGGAGTCTTTGGAAGCTTAGGGGTGAAACAAGAGGGAAGATCTCCACATGGGTTGCCAGATATGATCTGCAACCAGGGCTGTATGAAGAAAAAATGTCAGCAAGCCTTCCATCTTTCCATCCTTCTGTTTCTTTCTATTGACTGTAGCCTGTTACAAATGCACTTCAGGCACATTTCACCCTTAGGCTGTCTTTGTACTTAACATCAAAAATCCCATGTCAAGAAGGCTGATTTTGTGCTCGTGAAGCCAAAAGAGTGCTGTTGGAGACAAGAAAGCACAGTGGAACTGTAGAACTGCACTTATGTATTGTTGCAGTGCTCAAGAGAACAAAATGGACTACAAGCGGCGCTTTTTGCTTGGCGGGTCCAAGCAGAAGGTGCAGCAATACCAGATGCCCGAGTTAGGTAGGACCCTCAGCACCCCTCTGGGCTCCTCTTGCTCATCTTCAGCCTCTGCTGCTCCCAGGGGCGTTAGCCACTCCCCGCCCTTCTCTGGTGGAGCTGCTACGGCTAGCACAGTGGCCGACATACAGCAAGGCATCTCCAAGTACCTGGATGCGCTCAACGTGTTCTGCCGTGCCAGCGCCTTCCTCACTGAACTCTTCAGCAACATGTTCCAGAACTCCCGCTACTCCAAAGCAGCTATGCAACTAAGAGACGTGCAGGACCATGTCATGGAGATGGCCAGCCGACTCACAGCTGCATTAAAGCCTGAGATTGGCAAGATGCTGATGGAGCTGAGTACCAATGCAGCTAGCTTCAAGGACCAGAGTGACCTGAGCTTCCAGGATATGGAGGTAGGATTGCTTGCCTTTTTCTGCTAGTGTTGAAAATGAATATTCTACTATCAACAAAGTAAAATCTTAACAAATTTGCTTTTTACAATTTAGAAATCATGGATAGGAAAATAAACTATACATGTAGAACCAATGGGTTTGTCTCTTCTTTAACCACTGTAAAATTAATAAATTTGGCCTCACTTTCATCCCTTAAAGTATTGACTGGTTAAGGTATGGCAGAAGAAATGTGGGTGCTCTGTGTGGTCCTAAATGACTTAGCTAGGTGTCTTCCTCTGTGTTTGAATGTCTCAAGGAAGTCTTGTACTCACTGTTGCTATGAGTACATCCTGTTGGAATTCATTTCCCCAGTTACTGCATTACTGCCAGGGTCTTCAAAAACAGTTCAATAAACTTTAAAAAGCGTACGTCAGCTTTGTTTTCAAATTAACTGCAAATTTCTACTGTATGTAAGTGCTGTCACATAAACAAAACACTGATGGAAATGGTGCACCAAGAAATCAGCACATTAGACTTTTTTTCCATCCCTTTCTTTACAGCCTTTGACAAATGGCTAACTGTTAAATATTATTCATTTTAAAATGTTATTTAAACTGTTTGAAGCCACTTTTTTATATTGTAAAGTTTGTAAAAGGAGTAACCAGGTTGGTAGGTTGGTGTTCGTGGCCTTTGACTAACTCAGAGACTTGGTTGTAAAGCCTGTACTGAGGCTGCCAGACACATTCCTGAGAAATGCAACACAGAATTCCAGACCTTGTTGGCAAGAAAAAATTATTTCTTTAGCTAGTTTCCTTTGCTGAAGTCCTTTCTATACTTTTATAAATTTTAAACTCCAGCCATAAAAGACAAAAGGACTGTCAAGCAGTTTAAAGAATGTCCACTTCTTCAGCCCACCAACTGTGCACATTTTTTCTAAGACCTGGAGGAACATTATCATGAGCAGTCAGTTGTCTGGGCACCTTAATGTCCCTTTAAGAATCACTCCACCCAGCAAGAAAAGCCTACACTGTTCAGTGACTTGGTGTTAAGACATAAAATGACAGTTTGTCACCGTTATTGTTGCAGCACATTTTGGACTGAAACCCAGAAAGAGAAAATTGTATGAGGTGTGGGTATGTGTTCTGTGTGCACAAAGATATCACGGATAAACTTTCCTTATAGGAAATGGCAAGAGACAAACTGTACTGAAGATTATTCACCCTGTCTTTTTCCCCATTTAATGAGGCAGACATTAAGATGTGGCTGGGGAAGAAAAAAAAAGTATTCAGCTGTCAAGTCAACCTCAGAAATGTCACAGTTCAATAAGTCTGTTCCGTGGGGCTAAAGGAGTGGTCACTGCCTTGTTGAGGACACTAGCTGCAGGAGCTTTAAGAAAGGAGAACAAACATATCTGTTCTGTCTCGCTGCAATGTGGCCACAGACTTCTGCTGGTTGTGACCATTTCTTGGTGGGGTCCAACACAGATGCGTGTGTTAGTGCTGATCAGTAATTTCAGTTACTGTAATGCATACAATGGAAGGACTGGCAAACCTTGGTTGATATCTTATTTGCAATGTCTGCTCTTCACTTCTAAGGATTTAACTCGCACATTCAGTTTGTGCTTTGCTGCTTCTGGGCCTTCATTTACCTCTGTAGACATGATGGATTTTGTGACATGTACAATTATGTGTCCTTGTTCCCGTTTCTCCACACAACCATTGACCTTACTGACCAGGAGAGGGTTCCTTTGCTCACTTCAGGTGATCCTGAGCTGGATTGGTCCATGATGCTTAGCCTGTCAGGCAAGGGGTTCTTTCTCAGAGGTGTTAAGATTTGCGTCTAACTAATAGCTGAGCAGCTTGATGTGAAAATAGTATGTCATTGCCTTTCTGAGACTTGTATGTTGGAATTTCTCTATTGCTGCCATTTTTTGTCAAACTCTAAATACACAAACCTGCACCATTTTGTGTAATTTGCCTTATTACATTCAGATTGGCACAGTAAAACACAATTGCAATTACCTCGAGTAAAACTGCCAGTGTGGTTGTTTATCAGATCTATATGTTCTTTTTAGTGTCATTCTGCAAGAGTGGTTTAGCAAATAACATGTTGCCCGATGTGAAATCTGTCTAGGAGAAGGGTTACTGGCCCATAACCATCGACATTCCACCTTTACAAGGTGTCTGAGGCAGATGAGAGGAGGTGCTGGATGTGTTTTAAAGGGCTCCTTCTGGCACACTAGAACTGTGAGTGTGATAGCTTGTCGTTCCTCATGTCTGCATTCCAACTAGCTTTAGTTTTGAAGGGGGCAGATGTGGTTTGTACAGGATGCTTTTATCAGCTGTCATAGCGAAGTAATAGTTGCTTCATCCCCTTTTAGTGGCTGTTAGTGTATCTTGCATAAAGAACGCAAATCAGCACCTGTTTGGATTTTATTTATAGTTGCCCTTTTCCTGGGAATACAGTCTTCCTCAGAATTGAATGCTACTGGTTGAGTTTGTAAAATGAGCTGTTTTTACAGTCAGAATTCGAATAGCTGCCATTCTGCAACATTTGCAAGTAGGCTAGGCAAGACCCCAAAGTATGTTATTACTGTGTCTATAAAAAAAGACTGCATTGTCACTCTGTGCTTTATTCATTCAAATCACGTTTGACTTTCATTTAAAAGCGGTTTACAGAAATGCAAAAAAAATTTAAGCTGCCAAGAGACAGGCCTTGTGTTCCAGTAGTGTTCCCTACAACTGGTTTGAGCACATCTGTGCAGTTCTTGAATCCCTTGAAATTCAAAGCGTTCATCAGTGTTTGAACTGCTCAGCAGATTCATTTCAGCATTGTCATGGTGACTGTGGTGCATGCTTCTTTGCAGGTTCTAGGCCGGTGTTTCCTGACAGTAATGCAGCTGCACTTCCAGTTCCTGTCACAGGCCCTACAGAAAGGCCAGCCAGTGGCAGAGTCCTGCCTGTCAGAAGTCTTGACACAGGGCATGGAGCATTGTGGCAGCGAACAGCCCCAAGGCCCCCTCTCCTCTGAGCTTGAGGAGGCCACACGGTCATGGCGAGGGGCAGCAGAGGTAAATTTCAGTGATAGTATGATTTTGAATAGAGACTAACATTTTAGTGACAATTTCTTTTGCAGTGTAAACGTTCCTCTCCAAACTGGGGATGAGAGGTTTACTGTGTTTTGTGGTAAAACAACCGAAACTGGCTATAATCCTGTCCTTTGGCTCAAAAGACTCAAAAACACTGGGCTTGTGAGCATACTGAGGGGCTCTATATCTTATCGGCATGTTCTTAGTAACATGCTGCAGGAATGTGTGTAGGCTGTTGCCAACTGTGGTTTTCCCCACCCTCCAGATGAAGGTGAGATTCTTTACAGATGTGGTTAGTATTTCCTCACTTTCTTCCCCATGCACAAGTGGTTGATGCACCCCCCCCCCCCCCCCCCCCCCCCCCCCCCCCCCCCCCCCCCCCCCCCCACCCCCCCCNGTGCCCCCCCCCCCCCCCCCCCCCATAGCCTGGCTGTGTGGATATGAGGTTCTGTGACAGGCTTGTCTGACCCCTGAATTTGATCCACTCCAGGCCACATTGCGGCTGAGGGAGAGGGGAAAAGATGGCTGCCTGGCAGGCCTCCAGGTTCAGCAGCTCTTCTGTTCCCACGGCACCACAATCCCTGAGCAGCAGCTGAATGAACTCAGCATGAAGACTGATAGTGCTCTACAGGTAAAACCCCTGGTCGTCTTAGGACAAGGAGTAGAAATTGCCTAAAATTGAGTAGTTTGGTATCTGTGGTCATTTTGTGTTTGATCTAAATTTATTAATTAATTTGTAGAAATTTGTTTTCACTTTAATGTGAATGAGTTTGTTTGGTTATTTATTTTTTTCTTTCCTGATGATGATGATGATCACTGGAAAAAAGCCAAATTAAATCAACTTTGATTCAAGGTTGTAAAACATGGCAAAAGTCTGGCGGTTTGGGTACTTTTTATAAACACTGTAAATGTGTTCCTCAAAATTTTTGTGTAGCCACCTCACCGAGTGATTACTTTGCTGTCATGGTCATGCTGTGCTAGGAAAAAATGTTTATTACCCACTGGCTTATGTAGGAAATATTCACCTTGAATGATTATCTTATTAGGTGAGAACATGAAACAAACTAATAAACATTCAATGTGGTTTAAGGTTCAGGGTAGATAAAAATTCTTAATGCAATGAAATAATGCATATGCACTTGCCTACTGTTAACTTTGTAATTTATTACTGAAAAACAATAGAATATTGGAAACCTGGATAATGAAATTACTTACTTCATTATCAGTAACAATTTGCTCCAAGCCCATTCCAAATCTACTGCAAAATCATCTTAAATGATGCCTAATAAGTAAAAAATTTGTATAGCAATATAATTTATAATAATCTAAATTATTTCATAGTAAACTTACTTTGAAGGCAAGTGAGGTTAAGTGACTGAGCTGGTGGTGGACAAGATTGTAATGGACAAGGTGTCATTTTCATCTATTGCTGTCAGTCAGTGGGTACCCTCTCCTGGAATGTTATGGTTTCCATAGTCTCTCTTACACGGCTGCTTAGTGCAGCTTTCAAACATTGTCTTTTATTGTATCACACTGGATGTCACAGACTAGACAGATGAAAAACTGCACAGATTGATAAGCTGTACTAATAAAAGTTGACCACATAGGTGAAACTGGATACTGGGAGACTGAATACTGTAGGATGAATGTATTAATAAAACAGAATGCTCCCCACAGGGTTATAAATCAGCTTTGGAGAGCCTCGGACATGTCGAGTATGCACTGAAAGCTGGTTTCCACCTCGACCCAAAATCTATTGAAGTCTGTTTACAGGTAGGTTGCAGTAAAACCAACACTCCATATGTTGAAATCACTTAAACATCCCTAACACTACAATTGCTCAGATGTGTACAAAAGTCTTTTTTTTAAATTTTTTAAATTTTTTTTAATTTGTGGCACCTCTGTGTCCTTAATTTATATGTTGGAGTCTTTTGTGCTTGTGTTTGATGGGGTGTGTGTGTGTGTGTGTGTGTGTGTTTACCTACAGGGCTGTTGCAGTGAGGCAGAAGCCCAGCAGGCTGGCAGGTTACAGACCCCCACACAGCCCATCCAGTGTGAGCTGCCCACCATCCCACTGCAGATTGGCTCTCACTTCCTCAAAGGCGTGTCCCTGAATGAGTCTGCAGCTGAGAATCTCAGACTGAAGATGGTACAGTAGTGGTGTTCCTCTCTGGCTTAGAGACACCATCACACAAATAGTACACAGTCAACAAGCAGATTTGAAAGATAAACACAATTTACTTTTCCCACTTACTCTGTCTACATTGCTGTTGTTTGAAATCCATATTGCGATATTGTATTGTGATGGTTACAGCCATCTTTATTGCTTTACTTGCCCTGTTCCCAGAGGAGTTTCTTGCAAACCTGATTTGTTTTTTTTGTCATCTAATTTTCTGATGTAAAGCTCTTGACTTCATTCACAGGATGAGGTTGACTCACTATTGAGATCCTTCATTGGATTTTGCATTACTGAGCATACAGGGCAATGAAGTGTTTATTTTGCTGTCTCAGTATTAGTCACTGTATTTCAGTCTGTGTGTGTATATGTGTGGTGTAGTCAGTGCCATTCTTGGGGGGGGGGGGGATTCTGAGCGCTCCTGTGTGTTTGTGTGTCTGCCACCTCAGCAAACCATGTTGCAGTTCATCAAAGCGGAGACGGGGCAGAATGGGAAGTCTACTCGGGATGATGTACCCGTCACAGATATCCTCACCCAGGTGTGCCCCTCCAGCTGGAGGGGGCCATGTAAAACTGCTGTGCAGCTGTTCTTCGGCCAGGCAGGCCTGGTGGGTACACTGTGGGCATTTTGCAGAAAGTGTGCAGCTGCCTGGTGACATCTTACATGGTGATAGCTACGTCCTGCCATCAGGATGTCTAGTACAAATGTTGGACACGTGCTTTTTTGTAGTCAGAAGTAGCTACTTCTTTTAGTAGCTACTTCTGACTACAAAAAAGCACTACTAGTAGCTAAGTGGTGTTTTGTAGGCCCTGCACTTTGTGATTAAATACTGGTTTAAATGTGACTCAGTTTGTATGTTTTCCATGTATTTGTGTTGGTTACCCAAAATCAAGAGACATGAGCTTCAAGTTTGACCTATCTGTTCTAAAATCTAAAAGGACAGCTGCTGTTACTCTTTGGAATGCATTATTCAGCATAGTTTTGCCCACTGCTGTGTCTGTCTGTTAGGAGTGTATTAGCAATGACACACTACTACAGTGCAGTTTGATTAGCGCTAATAGATTAGTTCTACCTTAGATTCCTTCAGACTTGTGAGATCACATTGTTCTTCTAAAAAGTTAGCTTGCAAAAACAAATTTCCCATATGTGCTGCAGCATGTTAAAATATTCTGTGGGTTTACAGGTGGTGGTTGACACTGCTCAGATTGACAACAAGGAGGCTTATGCTCCACAGATCTCCCTGGAGGAGTCCAGAATTGTTGTGCAAGTCCCCTCCACATGGTAGAGAAATTTTGCTGCAATAGTGGTTCTTTTTTTTTTTTTTTTTTTTTTTTTCCCTTGTTGTTGTAAAAAGCTTCACACTGAGCTCCAAAATGTGCCCAATGCAGGTGTTTGAAGGAGGACCCAGCAACTATGTCCCTGCTGCAGCGCAGCCTGGACCCAGAGAAGACCTTGGGCCTGGTAGATGTGCTCTACACAGCTGTCTGTGACATCAACAGGTGGAAGGAGCAAAGGTAATTGCTAATAGTACTTTTAATGTAAATCAGTTTGTGCCACTAGGTGGTGTATATTAAAGACATTAATCACTGATGGAAAGAGTATCCCAGGACTACTTTGTATACTGTAATCATTGTTGTGAATTTGGTGATTACTTTTTTCTGTACATTGTAGCTTCTGGTTTCTACATGCTCTCCCTCCTGTCATAGGGCACAACCCCTCCCCACCATTCAGATCCAGCTGCAGCGGGAGAGCACTGTATACGGGGACCCAGCTCACCTGTTGCTCACTTCTGTGTCCAAGCCCTCTGGAGGGTTGCCTAAGAGCATCTCTAAGCTCACTTCCAAGTTTAAGAAGAGCTCCTCTGCCAGCAGCCATGGTGGCAGCTCTTCCATTCCCAGCACTCCATCCCACAGTGCTGAGGACAAGTCCAAGTTCTTGCCCCAAGGTGTTCCCCGCATGGGCAGCCTACCCTGTACCCCAGAACCTGGATCTCCACAGGGTCCAACCAGCCAACTGCCGAATGGCTTCACCCCTGACGACAAGGGTATGAACCTGCCTACTGACCAGGAGATGCAGGATGTCATTGACTTTCTCTCAGGGTTCAACATGGGCAAGTCTCAGCAGGCCTCTCCGCTGGTCAGGAGGAGGAATTCCATGGTGTCCAGCAACATGGCTGAGTCAAAGCCAGTGGGTGGAGGTCTTCCATCCATGGCAACTGTGTCTCATAGCAGCGTGCAAGCCCCTGCTCAGGGTTTGCAACAGCAGCAACAACCAGGACCAAGGCATCAACAGCCTTCCCAGCAAGCATTGCAGTATTATCAGCACCTACTGCAGCCAATTGGCCAGCTGTCCCAGCTCCCTTCTCAGCAGCCTCTCCCCCAGCAACAGCAGCAGAGAGGCCCAAGCAAGTGGCACACTCCCCAGGTCTCTACCACAGGGTTCTCGTCCATTGGTCAACAGGGGCAGTGGGGGGCTCCTGCCCTCCCTGACCTCAGCTCTGAGCTCTACAGCTTAGGCCTGGTGAGCAGCTACATGGATGGCGTTGTGTCAGAAATGCTGGGTCAGAAGTCTCAGGGCCCCCGCAATAACACCTGGCCCAACCGAGAGCAAAGTGATGGGGTTTTCAGTGCCCTGGGGGATAACCTACCCTTTGACCCAGCGGGTGAGTGTCCTGGTAAATACCAGGAGCCCTCCTCAAAAATAATGCTTCCTCATTATCTGTTGTTTGGCATGTATTAGTTTAAAACAGAGCATTCCTGGAAAAGAATCCCTAATTTTGACCATACCTTATTTTCTTTAACCAGTAAAAGTATTTCCATGTTAAAACGGTACAGTTAAATTAAGTAACGTGATGTAGGTCAGACATAGATTTACTCTTGGAGTAAAACAAATAATTTGCCTCTCTCATTCCCATCCTGTATCACAGTCCATTAGGTTTTATAATTCTGGGAACTGATTTGGGTTTTTTTTTTTTTTTATGAGAACCTCTAAGGAGACTAAACATCTTATTGCAATTTCCCTGCAGCACTAAATAGAGCTGAAAAATAAAGCAGTCAGCTGACTCACTGGGAAAAATACATAATCTAGTGTGTCAGAGAACATTCACTGAGATATTTAAAAGTACTGGGAACATTAACTGGCTGCCACAGAGACATTTAAACAAATGCCACCGTTGAGGTCGTTGCGTTTATATTACAGCTGGACATATTTTTGTAATTAGCACAACATTCTGTCATTGAAACCATTCTGGCTTTTTGTTGCAAAAGAAACATGGTCAACCAGATTAGTCTTAAATGGTTTACATTGTACATCGATGGCTACGTAAGCAGTATTTTTACAGGCTCCTGAACCATGACATTTCAGTGACTGTGTGCTGTTTGCTGTGCTGCACTTGTTTGCATGATCCACTGTCAGGTTTAGCTTTGTACTGATTTAATCTCCACTAAAGTAGAAAGGTGTCCTGGTTCATTGCAAAATTTTCAGCCATAAGGAACTTATCCAGGTTAAGTAACACAGCCACCAAATATGTTTAGTTCTGTTGCCATTGATGACAAAACAAAAATTTAGGTTTAAGGCTATATACGTTGAAGTGTAGTCTTAAGACTTTAGAAGCCAGATTTCAAGGATAACATCTGCTCAGGGTCATTGTGCTTTAGACAGATACACCATCAACAAGTGTGCTATTTAATTACATGTCATGATCACATAGATTTGTCTCTTAAGAGCCATTTGCCTTCTGGCATGCCAGCCAGATAGAGTAGCCTGGGGACCATGGTGCATGAGTGGCCCATTAACATTTACCCTGTGAGGAAGTGTCCATCCTGCAAACATTGCTGGAATGAAGCGCCACGGCTTGATGCCAGCTGTGCAGTGCACCACCGCTTGATAGGGTGGCAGTGAATGTTGTGCCATGCTGCACATTTGGCAAGTGCCATTTTCATTGGAATGTGTGATGCCAAGATACTCAAGGTAATGGTAGACAGGACTGTCAGGCACAACTATGGCTGGGTCTCAGCTGCATATCTTCCATTGGGATGTAGCTGCCCCTATAAACTTAATCTGCTGGCACACAATGCTTGTATCCTATTATTTTATGATCTAGGACTGCAACTCTTGCCTGATTGAAGGTGGAGGAGTAACAGTGCAGTCCAAAGTAATCCCAGTGGCCCAGATCCTATACCAAAAACAGGATATAACACAGGGTACATTCTGGATAAAATTCTAGTCCATCACTCACACACACTAAAGGGAATTTAGAGTTAAAAGATCACTCAAAACTCATATTTTTGAACCCGTGACAGAGAACTGCTAGAGTTGTGTGGTTTCCATTTGGTCTTGTGTGGTGGTGGACTGTTTCTTAAAGGTTTGAGCTACAGGGATGAATGCAGTCCAAACTGTCTGGTGACTAGAAAAACTTGTGGCCTTTCCTGTGCAGTTGGAGCAGACCCAGAATTTGCCCGCTATGTGGCCGGGGTGAACCAGGCCATGCAGCAGAAACGGCAAGCACAGCATGTCCGTCGCCCAAGCAACACCCATGGCAACTGGCCAGTTTCTGATGACAGGCACCGGAGCTGGACCCACACAGACTACTACACAGAATGGTGAGGGTTATTTATGGAGAAAAGCATTTGATAAATTAATTCAACCTTCAGTCAGTATTGTTGTCTTATAGTGACTTGGTATTTGATCCATTTATACAAATGACTGTAGTAGTTGGCACTTCCATATAGTTATTTGGAGTAATTCATTATGTATCAATAGGAAGGAGCCACCTTAAACCAGCAACCTCCATGTTGATGTCTTCTGCAACTATCTGCTGCAGCCATGTCTTCCACTTCACATTTGATAACTAAAGTGCAAGTGCAGAACAAAATAGTTCTGGTTATT
Organism: Arapaima gigas; assembly: GCA_900497675.1. Lineage (NCBI taxonomy): Eukaryota > Metazoa > Chordata > Actinopteri > Osteoglossiformes > Osteoglossidae > Arapaima > Arapaima gigas. The sequence goes on along the minus strand of UFQX01000090.1, from coordinate 238,712 downwards.
TGTAGCTGTGCCTCTGCCCAATCAAACAAGACAATAACGTGCATAACAAAGTTTGTACATGGGATGATGTGTTTCTCCAAACAGGGACACTATGAGCAGCTGGCCAGCCAGCCAGGCAGACTCTGCTAGCTCCAGTGATGAAACTTCCTCTGCCAATGGGGACAGCCTGTTTTCCATGTTCTCAGGTCCTGACCTTGTAGCAGCTGTCAAGCAAAGAAGGTGTGTCCAGATACCTGTCTCTGCATAAAGTCTGCTTTTTGTCCAATGCAGAAACTCATTACATCGTTATACAGGGCACACATACAGGATTGTGTGGATCTTGACAAGCCTGTATTGTTTTATGGCGGCTCCTGAATTCTGTGCAGGAAACATAGCTGTGGTGAGCAAGAAGTCAGCACTCTTCCTTCTTTGCCTCTGCATCACTCCACTGATGACAGCAACCAGGTGAGTGGGGGGGGGGGGGGGGGCTCTGACTCTGCTGATTTTGGTGGCCCCTGCTGTGTTTTGCTCNGGGGGGGGGGGGGGGGGGGGGGGGGGGGGCTCTGACTCTGCTGATTTTGGTGGCCCCTGCTGTGTTTTGCTCATTGTCTATGTCTCATGATATCTTCCTCCTTCACACTCTACAGGACACTAAAATGAAGACATGGCCCCCCAAAGCCCCCTGGCAGCACTCCTCCCTCCACAGCAACGTGTTGCCTAGTCCGAGTTCTTCCTTATACCCAGTAAGCATCTCTTCCAGCCAGTGGAATGACTCCATGCAGATGTTGCAGTCTCCAGTATGGTCCACAGGCAGCAGCTGCTCCACCTCTTCTGGGTTCCCATTTGGCCAGCAGCAGCAGTCACAGCAGCCGACTGCACAGCCACCACAGTCTTCTGCACAGCAGCAGCAGGCCACACAACATAAGGCCCTCAAGAGCTTCAAGTGTTTTCCTCTGAAACACGAGCACAGACCCTCCTATTTGCACCAGTACTGAAGTACTGACCCCTGCCTGCCCCTGTCTGACTTGCACACTACAGTTCAGTTTAGCGATCACACTGTGTGCCGTGTTTCAGGCTTCAATACCGCAACCCCTGTGCTGAGGTGGTTTTTGACACGAGATGGGAGGTGTGTGAGTGTGAAGGCCTGCGAGATGCTAATAGTTAGTGTCGACAGTTCAGCAAGCCATGCCCATTCATTCACTGTTGCTCCATTGCTGAATCAACATCTAAAGGACTTATTCCCAGGAGTGTGTGCTTCACAGTTGAGCCAAGGTTGTAACGGCAGCTAGTCCAATGGTTGTGCCTTTGCTGTGGTTTGTGTACATGCTTGATTTCCCCCCTGCCCCAAAAACCTAGTAACCTGTGGAATGCACATTGAACTTGAGGTAAACACTCGGTCATTTAGCTACTGCAGGCATACACGACAGCAATGGGGGCCCACCCTCAATTCATACACAATTATACTGTGTGACAAGGATGCTGTAACTGCCAAATCTCATGTACAATGAGCCAGAGTACAGCTACTGTCTACTGTTCAATAGCTTGTAAATTATTAAAACTTTAAACAAATATTTACTTCAGTTTTTATTAAAAGGCTTTGAGCAGGCTCAGCAGAAGTAAAATTGCAGATTAAGTAAAGGTGTAATTTGAACGATATACACTACATTTTCAACTGTTTAGGGTGAAATTAAATCTGTGTGCCAAGTTAGTATTAATGTTTACAGCTAAAAGAAATTCTGAGGATAATTTGTAGCAGAATTAGACTGGAGTTGATGATGATGATGATGATAATGACGACACTAATGATAGCTGCTTATCCAGTTCTATACTAACTTTGGTCATAATTGTCATTTAATTCTTTTTTTGATTGGCATATTTTAAATGGGAAGTTGTACAAAAAATATATTTAAATGAAAATATGCTAAGGTTTACTTTTGTTACAATACAAAGACAGTATTAATCATATTTTTGTATTCTCCAAAATTACACCATTTTCTGTAGGTGCATTGTCATACAGGCAATTTCTTCCCATCAGAGGTAAAAAGCACATAATTGTATTATAAAAACAAACTACCAAATATGCTATATACTGAAAGAATTATTGTGGAAAAAAGCAGAGTGACTTTTGGCTTGTATTTAGTTTATATGCCAATGGGCTGTATTTAAGATGCCCAGAATGTGTTTGCAGATGCCAATGTTGCCTGTATTTATAATGTCATGTTTTCTGAGAACTAAAATACTTATCAATACTATGTTTACAGAATCTCTGGCTGTATATGTATAAATCCACATATGCAAAGTGTGAGTGTGTGTGTGCGCATACACGTGCTCCTTTATGGTTGTGTGCTTTGTGCAGTTGGAACTAACAGTGCAGCTCTGTCTGTACTGTATGTAATGACCACAAACTGTAACTTTAGGTAATTCTCAGCTATTTCAGCTGGTTGCTTTACAGCAGTTGTTTGTGTCCTGTAACCTGACAGGACAGCTTGCCTTGTGTTGCTTCATATCACAAGATGGAAATGTAATTTGTTGGAAAAAGCCTTTTATCCATAACTAGATTTCTATGGGTGAGAAACACTTTCTGTTCAAGGGAACAATTTTTTATTTGATTAGTGGCTCCTCTAGTGGGAGATGCTGGTACTTCAGTACCAAACAATGTGTGCACAGGTAGTATAACTAACAAGTGGAGGACAAATGAACTTGGGAGGGAAACAGACAGCTAAGCTATATATTCACTTCGGTCAGAGTTTTGTTTATATGTTGCTTCTTTAAGTGTATTGTAAGGTAAAATTCAAACTGATGGTTTGCATTCTATTTAACAAGGACTGAAAATTACTTTTTATCTTAACTAATACCCCCATTCATAAGTATATTATGCATACATTGTCCATAAATGCTCCATCAAAAGTTGAAATGATGCATATTGTGAATACTGTATAGTTGTAGTTTGAAGTGCATAATTATTTGCACGTGTAGAAACAGCACCATTCATGCCACAGGGTTAACGGTAACCCAGTAACTGTAGAGAAACAGACTAGAAACAAGGCATTGAACAACTTTTTATTCTTTGCGTCTGAATAAAAACCCCAGGTTGCTGAGGCACACAAAGTACACCATGCTGTTAATTTGCTTAAAGTCTAAACATCTGTTATTCCAGAGGTTAGGGGTAACTGACAATTATACCTTCACAGGAAGAAGCACAGAGGTTATGTACACTTGTCTTTCCAAATTAGCACAATTATTGCAAGTGCAGGATCTGCCCTTTCCAATCGGTTGTGTCACTGTGCTGCTGTTCCTCTCCCACCATGGCTATCACATAGCCTGTTCACCATGATGGCCACTTATTTGTCTGTTTGCTTACTGCACATTCTAGTAGCTAGCTGTCCTGCATTTCCACATTTTAGGAACAGCCAACAACAATGATCACTGAAACTATATAAAAGCTCCCTTTCACCATGTTAGGATCCCTGTGCACCAGTCTTAAGCAACCTTAATATATCCAATTAATTGACAGGAATTACTTTTGCTCCCATGTTGGATTGGCTCCCATTAACACGTCAAAAAAAACGGCACCTCAAATTAACAGGGACACTCATGTCATCCAACAATGATACCAAACACTGACTCCAATCCACATTCACCTCAAAATGCTCAGTTGAACCAGTGAGCTGTCACACTGCCACTGAGGCCTCAAGGTGCCAGCTAAATGTGACGGCTGCAGAACCCGCTTACTTTATTTCACTAACACCTGAAATATCGCAATTTGAAAAACCAAACCCAAAAACAAACACCTCTAATATTTTTTTTACATTAAATCTAAAGCTGTACACATCTGCTGCAAGGTTTAACTATAGTTCTCAAGACCCAATCAAACAGGATTATTCATCTCAAAAAATGGATACATCAGAATCTAATTTATAAAAACTTTCTAAAGGATTAATTCACAAATGTTACTAGTACTTCTGAACAGCTGAATTATCTACTGTATGAACTGACAACCAGTTTCGAGAAGTTATTTCTATTGGAAGAGGCTGGACAGCAGCCTGTCAAACTAGTCCAAATTCCCAAGTTAAAACAAGATTTTGTTTTTAATGAATGAAACAATTAATCCTGAAGTGAATCAGCAAACCATGTGCCATTAAACAGTATGTACAGCATCTACCCTGGTTACCAGTGCCACATTTGACCAGTTAGCTCACATGCAAAATCCATTCCTGCTTTATGAAATTCTGGCTGTCCACAAATACGCTACAGTCTTACTGGGTTCAAAAAGGTCTTCATTTTAAATATCTGAAAAAAGAATACAGCAAAGAAAACTAAAATGTTATACTTTTATAAAAGATTCACCTACCATGAGTACATAAGCAAGAAAAGAATTTGCTGTAAATGCATTTGAGAATTTACAAGTAAATGAAACTGAATTCTGGTTTTTAAGGGGGGGTGGAACCACTCCCACCTCCTGTGTGAATGGGTCTTGAGTTGTTTAGCAAAGATTACCAGTAATAAAATGCACTAAGAAAAAAGGAGGGACAGATCCCCATTTTGCACCAACAGTGCCATGAAAGTATCATACTTTTGCAAAATTTAACGTCTAGTATACCGCAAGCCATACTATTTTCACTGTGGACCACACCAGACTGATGTACGAACCAGCGCATTTTGGACAAACATACCCAGCAAACTGTACGCTTAGCTGAGAAGGTGGAACAACTGACTAGTAAAGTAAGTGAAGTAGAATAACAAATGTGAACAACCGTGACACCCCCATTGGCTATATACAGGATTTTGGTGCTCTAAAGTTACATTATAGGAAATCCAAAAAATAAAGCTATTTCAGTGATCATTACTAATCACAGTATCAGCGGGCTTCTGCATACTTCTCTTTACACCTAACAGAACATTATCAAATACAGTTTGACTTAGAAAAAACTTATTGATGCAAAAATACTGAACAGTCCCACTGAAATATTTTTACAAGTCTTCAAACCTCTGCCAATTATTCAGTTAAAGCAGAATCTTGTCAAAGATAGTATTTTTAAGAAATGTAAAGAAAACTGCATTTACACTCTGAAGTCAAGCAGTCTAGCCCAGTGCTGGTGACAAGTATACAACAAATACATTTCTTCATTCTTTATGTCAAAATAAATCTGGACCATCAAAGAGCTACATTTTCTGTATGGATCCGTCCTCCAGGGCCACTATGCAGCCACTTTATTATCCTTCTGGGCAGGAAAAAAGGAAAAACACACAGAGAGAAATGAGTTACAACATACAATTACAGCAAAACAACACTTTATGAGGTAAAGGTTATGCACGCATTACCCTGTATTCAAAATCTGAGAACTCTCTGCCGCCACGGCTGCCTCTGAAGCCACCACGGAAATTTCCAGCACTGCCACTGGAGCTTCCCCCACGGGAGGACCCAAAGGACCCCCGGTTTGCACCACGGCCTCGGCCACCACGGAAAGCCATGTTCCCCCGTCCCCGGAAGCCCCCGCGGCCGCGGCGGAGTGGGATGCCAAAAGTCTCTGCATTCATGCGTCTCTCCTCAGCCCAGGTCTGTCTTCGTTCCCTGTTGGTGCAAAGCTACAGCTGAGCACATCCACCCCCCCAGCCTGACAACACCCATCTAGGCTACCAAAGTTTAGCTGGTGATCATGCACATGCATGAAAACAGACCACATGCAGCTCCAGATTTTTCAGATATTTTCCAACAGAAATATATTTTAAAAGGTACCAGACTTCTCCTTGATCAGTTTCTTTTAAGCCACACACACAAACACACCTCTGTACTTTACTCATGCTTTGAAGTGAACATGGTGTATTTTTCCCTTTCCTATAAAAGTCATTGTTTGCATACCTGGTGTCATCGCAAGAGATGTTGTCAAAGAAGGACTTGGACTTGTCATAATAGCAGTTGGGTCCCAGGGGATCCTCTTCATCAGCATTTCCTTCACTGTTCTGGGTCTCAACCCCAGAGTCTCCCTTGTCCTCTCCATTCACTGCCTTTTCTGGCTTCTCTGCCTTGTCATCTGTGCAGAAAGATTCAAAACTGTTAGCTCATCAGAACTAAACTGTATCGCACTAAGGCTATGTACATCAGAACCCATAAAGAACATGCACACATCATGTGTCTAATGAAAAACTGTTCTTTGGGCACCTGCTTGTGTACCAAAGTGCTGTTAATGCCGCACCTTTAAGTTTTAGTTTGTTGTGGAACTCTCTGTCAATCTCCTCTTTGTTGAACTGGGCATTGGCGCTCTCAAAGTCAAAATCTTTCTCAAACTTCATGGGGCTGTCCCGCCGCACCGCAAAACGACCTCTGCCACGGTGGCCGCCTCCTCGTCCACGCCGGCTTTGAGTGGCACCAGCTTAAGGGAGCACAGCAGTTTATCAGTTATCATTGAACTTGTCCTGTTGCTTAAATATCAAGAAATGCCAAAGCACTGCTGACAAAATGAACATTTAAGATAAAAGAAGACAAGAATGACAACCAACACTACAACAGTTAATACAACGTACTTCTCGGTCACTAATAACCCTTTGTTTAACAAAAAGGTTGAAGGGTGACGTGAAAATGCACAACTGAACATGTATCCGCATGTCAGAAAAGCCCCTTACCCGTTTGCCTCTTACCAGCATCCCTACTTTCGTTCCTTCCTTGCTCAGAATCAGGTCTGGGGACTTTTTGCACATCTGTGCCTACAAAAAAGTCATGTTTAGCAGTTTAACAATTACAACCAATTAATATTGGGTAAATAGGAAATAGTCTTAGGAAATAAGAAATAGACATAAGCTAATGCTACAGATAAATGTATACGGTCTGAGTTCTGCTTGAAAGGCTGGAATAACCTCACCTGGCACCTTGGCCAAAGGTTTGGAGAGACTAACTGTTACTGCCCTATCTACAGTGCCCTCTGCAGCAGCAGTGTGGAGTACAGGCCAGGACTGGCCAACAGGCTCACCCCTCCTCTGCTCCTGGCTGCCAATGGTGGCTGGTCGCACAGGTGCAGGGCTCCGGCGTCCCACAGGCACTGGAGGAGCGGAGGCTGCAGAAGGGGTGCTGGCCTGAACAGCCTGCTCCAAGGTTGGGCTCCTCCTCTGGGGGTCTACTTGGGGACTGGAGCGGCCTGAAAAACAAAACATTTCAATTTGTGCCAAGTGGTTCCACAAAAGTGAATAAAGCTCAACTAAAGCTGAAAGAAACATGCCGCTCCAACAAACTGAGATCAAACTCCCATCTAACAGAAAACTGCATAAACCAGTTAATCTTTCATGCAGAATATCATTAAAAAATAAAAATCCACTGGTCAGCACATGAAGCAACACTTTCTCTTGCTCACTGAATGAGTTCACATAGCAAATATGCTGACAAATGGGGAGAGGAAAAAAAAAAAAAAAAAAAAATCAGCACCACTATCACAAAGAAGACTATATACACCAGCAGACAGGGGATATGCTACTACTGGTTTTAACTTAGTTTTTAAAATAAAATCTTGGAATGGACAGGTAATTTAAATCAAACCATATAATAGATACATAAACTGCCGAGCACTCATTGTAATCTATATTATTTCCTGGATGCATAATGTCAACAATGAAATATCTTTATACCATTTATTTTCATTTCCCCTGCAAAATGCACAAGGTGCATGATTTTAATTAGCTTGTAAATACAATATAATCCTCACAACAATAAACAATTTGATGTTTACCACTTTCCTATCTTAAGGTTCAGTCAAATAAATGAAGTTTGTTTATTCCTAAAAGCATCTACGGCAATTTTGTAATTTCAGTTGTCAAACTACATCTAACACAAGTCAAGAGGCCTCAAAACTTTGGTTCAGGTTGAATCGTAATTTATTACATAAACACATTAAGAACAATTTAACAGTCCAGGTTTAAAATAACCAGCATATTCAGAAGTTCGGCGTTACACAGCAATCTCACATGAGCTTTCTTTATACTTTGAGATAAACGTACATATTTTCTGTAGATATTCTGAATTATAGTAAATTGGAGTGCTAAAATGCTTATAAATTCCTAATGTTTCACTGGGATCATTATTTAATGACTACTCTGTTTTGACTGACATTTACACTGACGGGTTTATTCCAAATACGCATTTATTTTTACTGACCAACTGCTAAGAGTTTGGTTCTCGATTTAGCAGATTTGAACAGAGACCAAATCTAATAACTACTCACTGCAAACATGCAACATGACAAGCCAAACTTACTCAGAAACACATGTCCACTAAAATAATTTTTGTTTAACACCCATTGTTAGATAGTTAGTTAACTTTGGTCAGGTGGATTAGCCAAACAGGACATGCTAACCCCCACGCAAAACAAATTTCAGATTTGTTCAACTCAGATCAAGGATTACCACTGTCTCTGGGTGGTTTCCCACGAGGAGCAACATTCAGGCATTCCGACGTTAGGGGTTTTAAATTCTAGTCATTTCTGCATGAGTTTACTTCTCCACACGCCTGTTACCTTCCATTATGCTTGTACTCAGCAAGCATGTGTCAAGGGAAAAAGCAGATGAGAGGCTACTGCTCAGGGACATGTCTGCAGAAGCACTTGTGCCATTACCAAAGGAAGGCACTGAACTTCCTGTATGGAGAGGAACAGTATTTTCATGCAAGTGCTCCTAGCAACACTGCTCAGCTGAGGGGAACTCGTCTTTCTGACCTAATGGACTCCTCTTCTCTGCAATAGCAATAATTACCAGAATACTTGCTCAGTGCCCTTTCAAGATTGGATCTTCTATGTGTACAGTCTGTTGGTGTCCAGCCAATAACAAAGGATCAATTTCTAAGACACAGGTGTTATATTCCAAAAATGAGAATTTTGTACCTTTCGTACATCAAATACACTAATCCATGAATTCTATGACACTACAGGAAAAACTGCTGTTAACAGATTTGTTACACTAAACATAAAAAATAGTAGTATGAAAGTCACTTCATACTTGTCAATATGATTCACTACAAAAATGCAACAAAGTGACACATACCTACTCCAACTGGCCCAAACTGCTGAGCTGCCAGGGGACTTGTGCTGAACTGGCTGTAGGGGGGCATGGGGGCCCGGCTAATTGGACCATAGGAACCAACAGATGGGAAGGATGCTGCGGTGGTGCTGGATCCAAGTGAAGACTGTACAGTACACAGAGGGGAAGAGAGACAATGAACATGTATATTTTAAGCAGAGTGCAAAAGCAGTCGACAATCTTTACAAATTAGTTAAGCCCCAGTGTTCAAGTGTGTACAGTTCATGAAAAATGTTACAAAATAAGGGGTGAAAACTGAAAATACAGATAAATATACAGACGTTATCCCCCATAGAACAGCACTTTACCTGAACAATGGCAGGGTCCTGAGGAAGGGAGCAAGTGGGTTTGGGAGGCTCACAGACCGTGAGATCCTTGATGTCACTCCCCCGGAAAATGATGTACTCAAAAACCTCATCACGTGGAGGGATGGGTCTGTCTGTGGGGCGATCTTCAGTACCAAAAGAACGCACTGAAAAGAGAAAAAAAATTTTAATGTGATACTCAAAACATGAAGCAGTATTTCTGGAAAGATCAATACTGTCTGCAAGTGTAATACAAATATCTGAATTATACTGAAAAGTGTTTGGTAAATTTGTTTTAAAACAGACCATAATGACAACAGCTACAGAAGACAGTAACATACCTACTTGCCCAACAAGATCCTAAAAAAATCTAATTATAGAACAGTTTGGTCAAAAGAAAAACTGCAGCTGACAAACTACAAAACTAAACCACATTATATATGTAGAAATCAGTATCACTAAGCAATCAATCATTCTATGGAGAGTTGAAAAGTTAAAAGGACAAGATGATGTGCCACAAATGAACAAACATCGATTTTTAGTGCTTTTCCTCTATATGTTGGTTCGTGTGCAGAAGTACTACACACAAAAGTCCTTTTGGAAAGCTGTCGAGTGAGTTGAGAGTTGAGTGAGAAATATAAAAGAAAGTTATATTAATAGTTTCATAGAAGCAGCAATTCACCGAGATTTGCTGAGACTAACCAAATAACTCTCCCCACACAGCACGAATACTGAAACTATTCCAAAACAAATTGGTAATCCTTCATCTGAGAAAATAAAATGTATTTTTCCGCTTAGATGAACTCGTGTAATTTACCCTTTAAAGAAAGGACACAAATCACACGACTACTTTTTAGTCAGCATGTGGCACATTTACAAGGTTGCTGGGTCAAATCCCACCTCCTGCTTTAATAGCCATGAGCAAGGCACCTACCCAAAACTACTCCTAAAATTACCCTACCTGCATAAAATAGGTAAATTATTGCAAGCACCTTAATACAGTAAGTCACTTTAGAGAAATGTATCAATTAAATAATAAAATGTAACCCTCTCCGGCTCCAGATTAATAATATATTATTAATAAAACAATCACTATTACCGAAATCTTGACCTAGTTTTAAGTGTTTTTTTTTAACTCAAATCCCAAACAGTTTTTTTTACGTCAGATTAAGAGAACAGGACTAGAACTTTATGTAATGTTTGCGGCTTTTTTTATACGACCTGAAAGTGCAGACCTCACTCCTACAGTAGTAACCTCGTTTGAGGTATTTACTCTGAACTGGTACAGGACGAATACCTCAAAGCATTGTGAAGTTACACACACTGTCCGCTTTCCCAAGTGGTCTCCATGGAAGGCAGAGAAAGCCCCTCATTTCACAGCGCGACAAACCCATCGAAGGATTTACACACATGGCCGGCACCTCACACACTCATATAGATGCTAGGATGCATCCGACCAGAGAGATGCTGTAATGTCTTCATTACTGTGACAAGGGGTCCCAACGTAAGCATGTTAGCCGTTCGATGCTTCTCCAGGTGCGGTAACGTCATTCTGCTAGCCTAGCTACTAGCTTGGCCGGCTCAACAAAGAACTTCCAAACAAACTTTATTCGCTGCATTTTAACGACACTTGTTAACTCAAATCGATGTGCGTTTACCTACATTTCCGTGGCCTACAGCCATTACACTCCATTACCTTTTGCAAGTGCGACGGTCGAGTTTTCCGTATCGATAGTGTACAATATCCCCTCGTAGCGAATCTCGGCCTTGGAGATGAGGCTGATTTTACTGCCGATATAAGGGGTTCCCCCACTCATGGTGCCTTGGTTCACTCAAACAGGAGATGAAGGAGAACTTAAGTGGTCTTATTCCACCAGTGTTTAGCATCAACTTTCCCCGCCCGGTTTCTTTTCTCCTCAATACGCCTCTCGATCTACACTCCTTTCTCTATCTTCTCAGCTACTACTATTACAACATGGCCGTCGTCATTTTCCTCCGCTCAAATCGCACAGGCTCATGGGAAGATTCATATGACGAAGGTAATCTCGCGTGATTTCATATGTTGAGTGGCACCAGTGTTAGGCTCGCATGTTTCAAAACATCAACAAAGAGAAACGTGCACGCGGCCGGTTACTTTGTAAACGTGTGGAAATATCCATTTATTATATCCAGTTTCTCATACTGAAGCATTTGACTGCCATTTCTTATACACTTTAAAAATGAAAGGGATATTAGTATAACCCAAGAACGCAGAGTAATGTGTCGACCTGCCGCTGTGTTCATACTGTACTGGACATTCTTATATGCTTTGACAATATAGTTTGCAGAGTTTTATGGAAATAGAATTTTTAAAATAAAGGCTTGAAAGTTTTAGCCCCAGAAAGCCTGTTTTGATTTTGAACAGTGGATGGACTTTCAGAAAGTTGTCAATGAAACGCATCGGGCCTCTATTGTGTAATGACAGCTAGTTTCTACTGTACACCTTTGTCAGTAAAACGTGTCTTATATATACATTGGAATACGTTATACGTTGAATCATTGTTTTATAAAAGCTGCTTGAGTGAAGTGTGCATTTTAAAGTCACCTGTCAATTTTTCAGTAATACTCTATACATTTCACCCTTAGAGCCATCGACAATGGTAGCGAAACAGTATTCTTGTGCAAAACACAGTGTATATTAATAAGTCTGATTCACGCATGTCAAATCTGAATAAATATGTAAGGAAAGTAATGTTTATGACCAATTGTCCACTTATTAACACAAACTTGGGCTTGTGAATGTTTTAGATAAGAGTTACCAGTCATTTTTAAAATATATATTTGACGTTTGTTTGTCACACATGTGCTGTTAAACGGTAATATACTGCGATTATCACACTGTCTTGCTAATTCACTTTCTTCACATTCTCAACGAAGCTGTTCGTGAAAGGACAGAGCAGAAAGAATTTTGGCGCTTTGACGTCACGGTCTTTCCCACAATGCCCCGGTAACACGCATGCGCAGAGGACGTAGGAAAATTTGGACAGCGATTCGAGCTTAAAGATGGCGGGTTCCTCCGACCCTTTGGAAGATATGCTTTTCTCTGAGGTGGATGAGAAGGCTGTGAGCGACTTGGTGGGTTCGCTGGAGTCGCAGCTTGTTGGCCAGAGTAATCCGGCCGCTCCACATTCCGTTTCTCGGAGTGCTGGGTCCACGGGTACAGCCAACCACCACTTAGGCAGAACGCTACCTGCTCCGGTGGACACTGTACTGGAGCAGCAACAACAAGGACAACATAAAGCTGGGAGAAACCCGGAGCCCAACTCGAGAGACCTCGCTGCGGAAAAGACGCCGTGTTCCTCCGGCTCCACTCCACCTCTCGGAGAGCCTTCCATCACTCCGGGGGCCGTGGTGAGCGCCAGCAGCGTCTTACAACCACATGGAGCATCTAATGTGACAGCGCTGTGCGCGTCAGCTCCGGCAACTTTGGCACCTCCGCCAGGCAGCCGGAGCACCACGTCGATGTCAACGGGGTCAGCGACCGTGTCTGCAGAGACCGAGCCACTGAAGAACCACCTCCTCTCGGGTGCCAGGACTCCGAGTCTGAACGGGGACGGCGGGGTGGTCACGCTAGTGGACTCTCCTACGAGTATCGCGGCTCCGGCCGAGTCGCACGCCTCGCGGCCCGCTGTCCCCCCGAGCGCCCACAGGACCCCCACCATCGCTCTGCAGCGCTTGCCTGGCCATATCCTGGCCACGATCGCGCAGAACGGCACGGGTACTATTATGTCCACGTTGGTTCCGCAGAGCACGCGCACGGTGCCCAGGAGCGCTGAACCTGTCCACGCCAAGTCGGACTCCCCCGGACAGGCGAAAGTGGTTATGCCGAGCCCGCCAGGTGCCGTCACGTCGCCTGGTCCCATCGCCAACCCGCCGGCTGCCTCTCAGCAGAGCCCCGTGTCCAGTACTGCTCCGGCAGCCTCCAGCCCCGCAGCCAAACCGGGTGGACCCCCCAGCGCGCCGGGAGCCCCGGTAGCCAGCGCAGTAGGGATGGTGCGACCGGGGACCCCCGCGGTTTCCCCCGCCGTGGCCACGCCCACCCACCCCGCACCGCTCCGGGCCGGAATGGGCTCCGCTCAGAGGATCGTGGCCCCGCAATTGATAGTTAGACCCCCCCAGCAGCAGGCCACCATTCAGCTACCCCCGGGCTTCACAATCCCTCCCGGTAAGACTGACAAACGGACGGACATTGCTGTCTTCACAGTGGTGTTAGGAAGTGACAGCTCTGTGCGTGCTTGCGTGTGTGTGTGTGTGTGTGTGTGTGTGTGTGTGTGTGTGTGTGAGTGAGTGTGTGAGAAAGAGGGCGGGGGGGGGGCAGTGGATAAACAAAATTAATATATCATTTTAAAATCCCAAAATCTCCCAAATGTTTTCTTGACCTACCTGGATTAAAGTGTGATCCAGACACTACACTGTTGCATGTAGACAGCATATCTCAGCAGGTCTACAGCATGTGAGAAAACTCTTGTTTTTCTCTCACAAACATGTACATATTGTACCAACCCCTTTGTTTAACACATTGTTTATGTTTACTTTTAAATTTATTCATTTAGTTGAAGGTTTTCTCCAGAACCACTTAAAATAATAGGCTGCCTACAGTGATTTACTCATTTACAAAGCATGGTAATTTTTATTGTATCAATTTGTGTAAAGTACCTTAACTACAGCAGGAGGTGACATTCAAACTTGTTACCTCTAAGTCGAGATGCAGCAGCTCTAACCACTACACCGCCTGCTGCCTGTTGTGGGGTGTTTTGTAGGGAACTTTGTGTGACATACACACGTTGTGCAGAAATCTTTGTGACAGCCATTCAGTGGAGGACCCCCGTCAGACTGCTGCAGTTTCTTATGCTCACTTTTGTCAGTGAAAGCCCTGTCCCAACTTGGCCTTAATCGTTTATCTGAAGGTCCTCCAGTGAACTGCTCATATGAGGTAGTATGACCTGTAGGAACTAAAAGACAGATTTCGAAGTTCCATCTTTGACTTATTTTTCTACATTTTAAATTGTTTGTAAGTCATATGATACATAATACAAATAATTAAGCTGTAAAAGGCTCATCTGAAGTCATAGGGATGCTCAGCAAACAAAGCTGGATTCAGTGTTTTGAGGAAAGTTATAGTTGACAAGGCTGTGAACAATTGTACTGTTCATTACAGTCCCTATGACAGCAGTGTGTTTGTGTTTGAGAAGCTATTTCAGTGGTAGTCTCTCATCTGTCCTTTTCACTGTGCAGCTCCACGTCCGCCCCTAGATGTCGAATACTGATTTGACAGCACGTTGGTTTGTACTATGGTCACTAGTAAACTGTGGTTTCAAACCTGCTATTTTCTTTTAACTGTAGGGAAAAGTTTTATATGTATTTGTCTTGGGATGCACAGTGACATAGCAGGTAGCACTGGTGCCTCAGTTTCTTGGCTGCAGTTTGACTCCAATAGTCTGTATATAGTTGACATGTTGTCCCTGTGTTTGTGTAGGTTTCCTACAGGTTCTCTGGGTTCCTCCCACAATCCAAAGACATATTTCAGGTGGTTTGGTCACTGTTAATTTCCTGCTGTGTGTGTATACATTTGTGACTGCCCTGAGATGGACTGGTGTTTTTGCCAGGGTTTACTTTGCCTCATATCCTTTGATTCTTTGACAGATTGTGCACCATCGTGACCCTGTATCAGATAAGTGGTTATTGATATTGAAATGTCTTTCTGTTCTTCTCACAAGACTTATGGGATTGATTCAGTTTTTCATGGTAGTAAACATTTATTCTGTCAGTTTCTCCCTGTGACACACCTCCTGTTTGGTCAGGTGTTCAGATGGTAACTAACAGAATGGGCCTGTGGGTGGTGTAATTGGTTATATTCACAATGGAGGTTACCAGTTTGAATCCCACTCCTGCTGTAGCATCTTTAATTGAGGTACATACCCTGAACTGATACAGTATGAATACCCTGATGTATAAATTGAAGATAATTTTTTAGCTGGCTATCTAGAACTGTAAGTTGCTTTAGATGAAGACATCACTGTAACACTTTAAAAAGTGAAATTTTTGATATGATCCAGTGTTTCTGGTCCAATTGTAGCAACTCCATTGTCACCAGTAAAACTGTAACCTCAAAAGCACACAGATAACATGTATTGAGAATAAACACTTTCATTAGTTCTACTGAAGTCTTCACCTCTGTTTGCACCACATGGGGGGGAAAAAACCATGTGAAACGAAAAGTTTAACAAATTTATTCAAAAACGTATGCTGTGGCAAAAGTATATATCTATGAAAACACACAAACGTTGTATGGCTTTTCAAATGAGTTGTTGGTCTTTTCAGGTTGATTGGTAACTTAATCAGAAGATCCCCCTGTCTGACTTCTTTGAGCAGGATGCAGGCCTTATAACTATCCAGCTTGTTCAGGAAAAACACCCATTTGGAGCTGCAGTTTGTCTCAGTTTGTCTAAAAAAGGAAACATTTCATTATTTTTATTGTTTTAAGTTCTTACAACCAAACCATCTACAGTGAAGTCTGGGCTGACTTCAGGTAACTTGTTTATTTAGGATCAGTGTGAACGCTGCTTATGTTATGGGCAGTTGGACTTATGTTTGTTTAGTAACTGAGTAGCATTCACATTTTTAAATGTGAAAGCAGAAACGCACCATATCATACATGGGGTGGACATAGCTTTGGTTCTGGTGTTTTCTGTTTAGTTAAGTAATACTTCTATTAATACTTTTGTTATTACTCTTACTGTTTGATATTTTGTCATCTGGAGTGACCTTGTGTACAACAGCACAAAATAGGAAGATCTGATAGAGTTGTTCACTTTAGTTTGCAACTTTGGTGGGTGGATGGTGGACCTGTTTATCAGACAAAATGTTATTACAGTCTGCCAGCAGTGTGTCTACATAAGACTGTTTGAGCTGCATGTTCTCCCTTCATTTGTGTGTTGCTGATGATATGATGCCGTATCACTGAACTGGGCCCAGCACAGGCTGAAAACTGCTGTGAACTACTGGCTTTCTTCCAGCCCAGAGCCCTACTTGTGCATGGTTAATTGTTCCAGTAAAACTTACCAAGCAGAGATTTCAAAATGACTTTGATTCTTAATTACACCACCNAAAAACTAGAGTAACACTGGGAGGGCAATATGACCCTTTTATCTAAAGAGCGTCCAAAAATGTATACAAAAAGATAAGAGGTTATTTTTAATTCCCCCCCCCCCCCCCCCCCCCCCAGGACATTGTTGCACATTTGGCAGCATCATGTAAACTGTCCATTTAACTTACATTGAGGTAAATTGTTAGATTTGTAAGAGGGTTGAATTTCATTAATATGCCTACAGGAAATATTGTGTAACATGTGCTACAATGAAAATCTTAAATATCCTCAGTGTGAACACAATTAGTTGTGTTTTACTGTATTACAGGTCAAATGTGGTATACTTGAGGTATTATTTAAAACCTTTCTTCTCCCTGTCTTTTTGTAGCTGCATTTTGCAATCTTGTTAGCCCTTTTTTAGCTCTCTGTATAAACCTATCCCTGGGTAAAGGCATCACATCACAAGACTTTAGGTTAAAAAAAACAAGTTGTTAAAGAATATTGATATAGATTTTTGCATAAAATAATGACATGCCTTAATGGCAGTTTCAGTATCTTTCATATGCTCCTGAGACTGAGTCATTCATTTTTGTCCACTCTAAAGGGTGCATTAAGTGTATCTCCCAAACTGCTACCATGGTAACTCCTAATGCACCTTATAGGGAACATTTTGTGTTTTTAAAAGACACTATATGTTTATATTTGGTGTGGAACATGGACAAGTTATAAATTTCATAAATAAATCCAAAAACTTTTTTTGCTCCGTCTCAGAAAGATACAGCACTTTTCTAAATCCTCTGATGTCGATTTCTGTCTCTGGGTGACGTACAGTGTGTTATCTATGTCTGGTCTGTGAGTTGGTTGGGTGGTAACAGGAATATCTGATGTTCACTGTTGACCCTTTTGGGACAGATGAGAGTGGAAGGTAGTTATTCAAAACACCTGTTAATAAAAAAAGACTTGTGCTCTCTGACTTGTACATTCCATTTGGTGTTGTAGTGCTTTATATCTTGGCTAAAGGTAATCTTCTTTCAGGTGCTGTGCTGGTCAAAAAAAATGAGCTGATGATCCCGAGATAATGACATTGTGACCACTGAAGCATAGGCTTCTCTAGCTCTTTCTTCCATGGTACCAGTCATTGGTGCTGATCCTTGGTTCCAGGCTTGTAGGCATCTCACAATTTTTCCCTGTTTCTAGGCATGGTGTTGGTGCGTACAGAGATGGGGCAACTGGTGATGGTCCCTCAACAGGCTCTGGCCCAAGCTCAAGCTCAGGCTCAAGCTCAGGCTCAAGCCCAGAGTCAAGGCCCCAACAGCATCTCCCCACGACCTGCAACACCAACTACGGGAGCAACCTTCAGAATGGCCACCACACAGGTACAGGTATGAGTTTCTCTAAAAATCTCAAATCTCTCTCTCAAACACCTTTAAATTAAGTTCATGATGTTTGGTTATAAAGTACAGTAATCCCTCGACTTATACGGTCTCACTTTATACTTTTTCACTAGAACACAATTTGATTTTTAATACTATTACTTAATTTATAGGCAGGTCTGTTGATACAACATGGTCCAACCAAAAAATGGTTAAAGTAACTAACAATTCCAACCTCATAATTTCATCCAAGTGTGTAAAAATGTGTAAAAAACATAAATTATACACTGTTTATGCATGCGTGCAGGTGCCAGTGCCTGCATATCCTGTGCTAAATGTTACATAATGGGTGTTGTAAAGTGTATATGCCTTTATGAATTGCCGTTACGTTATGATAAGGAGTGTTGAATCCTGTGAAAAGCGGATAGTGTTCATTTACGCACTACTGGTGCACAAAAATAAAGTTAAAATGAACATGTGCTGTTGAGTCTTTAAGAGGAGATGTATCGGTAAATATTTTGGTTATGATTTGTCAAGTGGGTGACATCATGACATCAACTCCCAAGTGTGTCTCTTTAAAACTTTCCACTTACTGGTGTTCCTCCAAGATGCAACACCAAAAATAAACTTGGTTTTGTTCGTTACACACACAGTAGTTTCATTTACATCAGACCACCTCATTACACTAACCGGCATGAAAGCTGTGTACATTTGTGTGCTGCATGATGATCCCCTCTGTGCTCTGCTGTGCTGCACTGCACATGCTACAAGGTGTTACACAGTGTTTAAGTGATATTTGGGGAAGTTGGTTTGGGAGTTTCGGACATGCTGTTAAGCACCGTTATTTCTCCTATACGAAATAATGGAAATGGCTGTCTTGATTTACACATTTTCAATTTACATGGCTTTGTCAGACAAATCGAGGGATAACTATTTCCTTTGTATACAGTGTACCTGTCTTTCTTTCTCAAGGTCAAAAAAAGAGAATTCTGTGCTGTTTCCGATATTCAATAATTTCCAATCCAGTGTACCTGTCATCCGATACAAATGCACACATTTATAAAGTAGAGGAAAAATGGGACTTCATCTGCCTGAATGAGAATTGCAGACAAATGTAATCATTTATTAGTGTAACAATCAGTTTTTCAGACCATGTACAGTCATTACATTAAATGACATCTGCTGAACTACATTTGCAAGCTATAACCGTAAAACACTTTTCACTGTATTTTTGATTGAAAAAAAATTAACTGAAATAATGAAAATTTTAAAAAAGTAAAAATGACACAATGATAAAGAAATAACACTGCATAACAATAACAGTAACGTTCTACTTAAAGGGCACCATTCTGTTTTTTTTTTAGCATGCATGAATTTTTTTTTTTTTTTTTTTTTTTTTTTTGGCAATTAAGCTTACAGAGTGTATCTCTGCCTTGGCTCAGGAAACTGTTTCTCTTTTTGTTAACCACAGTAGAAGCTGCGCTGGACAATCTCTCAGTCTGACTTTGAAAAAATTCTACACCGCACATTTTCGTTCTCTATGTACACAATGGTTATCATCAAGTATCATTTTAAATTATCTCTAAAATCTAAGCATCACTCAGATGCCAGTAAAATTATTTTAAGCAATTATTAGCTAATAATGATATGATTACAATATCATTGTGCATCACTAGTGAAAATGTCTACCGTGATGCTTAGTGTGAAGAACAGCTTTACCAGCTGCTTTGCTGTTTTGAACCCTTGTTAGATTTGTTATTGTGGACTACCTGGGAACTATTGTTGCTTTTAAGATGCTGCTGGAAGCTATTTAACAGTTCACTCAGCAAGTTATTAAGTCATTTATCCTGCTTTGTAACCTCTTGTCTGACTTTGGTCACACTGCAGTGGGTGCAAAGCTTGGCACTCCTCATATCTACCCCATACTTATTGTGACTTGACCTGATCCCTGAAACCTCTTGTAATCACATCCTCTTTAGTCTGGCTCTCTGAGTCTTCCAAATTCCTTGTTGCTACCTTTCTTCAAGCAAGGGAAGTAACTCTTAAGATCCATTTCAATGGTTTTTTTTTCAAAAGGGCTACAACTTTTAGTTTATTATGATTGTTAATAATAACTTCCATTTATCGTGTGCCTTTTTCCAAGGCAGTTTGCAGTGCCTTGCAAGTATTTAGACCTTTCATAAAATCATATTTTACTGGATTAAAAAATTATGCTTTAATATGTCTTTCCATGTGATATTTTTAGCCAAAATAATGAGTTTTGCACAATGAAATATATAAAATGTGCCATTTACGTAAGTGTTTGAGGCCTTTAACTGTGGCGAACCTTAATTTATTACCTTAATGAGCCAGCCAATTAGCTGATTGCCTATGCAGGGTTTCAGTAATAGTGGATTGCAGTAAATGATCAAAGATTAAAACACCTGTATCTGTCGCGTTCCACAGTCAGGGAATGAAATCTATAGCAAAGAAACCCCTTTGTTTAAGGAGCTGTCAAATTCAATTAGAGATCAAGTTATCAGAAAGCACAGATATGGAGAAGGGTGCAAAAAATAAAGGCCCTGAACATCCCCGCAAGCACAGTTTACTCCACCATCAAAAAATGGAAACAGCATCATACAACCCAGGAACTGCCTAGATCAGGTCATACCACCAAAGTGAGCATTTGGGCAAGAAAGAAACTGGTAAGAGATGCCTCGCTGAGGTCAACATCAACTTTGAAAGAGTTGCAGAGTTCAGTGGAAAGAATGTGCATCAGTCAAACATTTCCAGGGCACTCCATAAAAGCAGTTTGTATAACAGAATACAAGAAAGAAACCCTTGCTTAAAAAGAACTATATCAAAACTTGCATAGAGTTTTCAACTAAGCACCTGAGTGATCTGGGAAAAATGGCAAAAGGTGTGGTCAGAGGAAACAAAAATCAAACTTTTTGGACTTCATGCAAGGCATTATGTTTGGAGCAGACCCAACAGCACATCGTTCAGGTAACGTGATCAATACAATAATGCCTGAGGGAGGCAACATCATAGTATGGGGTTGCCTTTCATCAGCAGGGACTGAAAAGCTTGTAAAGACTGAAGAAAGAACAGACAGTCCAAAGAACTGTTACCATCTTCTGAAGGCTTAAAAATGGGGCAAATTTCATCTTTCACCAGGACAGTGGTCCTGTACAATGTTAATTATACCATACCAAACTACCTACAATCCTTCACCTATTTGTAAAACATAGCATTGTGACCTACTGACCCACATGTACACTAAGAACAATTTAGAATCACTGATTTATGCATGTGAGAAAACTCATGCTAACATGTAGGCTCCACAGAGGCAAAGCCCTATTCAGATCTACATCCAAATCAAGAGCTCAGGAACTGTGAGGCATCACGGGGACCTGTTGTGCCACTGTGGCACCCTCGTACATAGATTACACTATGCTGCTTCCATAGTTCAGTCTTCATTCGCTCCCTTTGCGGTCTCTGTTTTTATTTAATTACAGTTGCCTTTTTTCCAGTGTTTACTGATGTATGACTGGTGTTTGACTTTTGTTGTATGGGTAGCAGGTCACATGGTGGCTATGAAGATTTTCCAGTTCATGTCCCAGGTCTTGTTTAGTACTTAACATGAGTTACTCAGTAAAACACTGCAGTGTACTAAGTGGTACAATTTAATTTTTAGTCCATTTATAAAAAATTTTCTGTGAAAGCAACGAAACGATAAAAATAACTGTTCATATAAGTTTTTTTAAACAGTTAAATTTTTTCATATGAACTAATTTCTTGTTTAAGTGTTGTGCCTTGTATTTATGAGCGTTGTATACAAATCTTATTATGTAGGACTCAGAGTAAGAACACAAGGTGGAAAAGGTGTCAAACCACTATTCATCATTAGACAATAATGACATTTAAAAAATAGTTTGCCAGTACTTTTTTACTGGTTTGTTTGTTTCTGAGGAGCCTTCTGTCTACTGGTCTACTTTGCAAAAAGTTTTTTAGTTTTGGTTGAACCTCCTTGTGACTTGGCATTGTTGACTTGAATTCTAATATTCTCTTTTCAGAACCAAAAATGTTTAACAATACATCCAAATTCACAAGGACCAAATCAAGAATAGGTCGTCCAGCGGCAGTCAGGCTGAAATGCATTTGCCCTGTTTGTAATTAAACTATGACCTAATTTGCACAATTACCACTACCATAAAACAGTAACAATGTTTAAGAAAATGCTCATTGTTTTTCCAGGTTTTAAATGTTCGACTTTTATTCTGTTCTGTTGTTTGCCTCTTGCTGCCCAAATGGAGCATTTCAGTATCCCTGTTTGAGTTCCCCTTGCTGCCCAGATTTAGAGAACAACTTCTCCATTTAGTAAACTTTAATAAAGTCATGTGCTTTATTCCCCTAAGTAAAAAAAAAAAAAGTTATAAAATTATAAAATGTACAATATATACCAGGTATTTTGTTTATACTCACAATTGGACCTGCTGAATATGTCCACTCTGCATTTTCCTTTCCACTTCAGTGTTTTTCTACAAGTTTTGGAGACAGTTATGTATACATGCACATACCCACTCTGAAATATTGACTTTAAACAAAAATTTTGTAAAGTTACTACACCACAGCACCCACAGAGCCTAATTTAGCAATAATAGGTCACTGAGACAGTTTAGTGAACTGCATGGCAAGACTTACATCCAATTTGGCTCTGTAATATGAGTAACACATACAATACCTTACGTGTTATTAGTCACATAACAGGTAAAGTATTGTCAAGGAGATAAGCTGTGTGTGGCTTCTCTAGCAGGGTGTAATGGGAGTTGGGTTTAGTGGAGCGGTGACATTGTCATTCTGTAGGGGACAGAGTCAGGTAGTGGGTGGGAACTAAATGGAGGAGTCCTGCTTTAAGCACTAGAGCAGGTTAGTGGAAGGCGTCTGTTTTGATCGAATGCTTCATTGAGTGTTTTTCATTGTTTAGTCTCCAATAGTGCTGTCCTCCAAAGCAAGCTATAGTTTCACTCATTTGCATAGCTGGATATTTTACTAGGTTAAGTACCGTGGTTGCATCTTGTGCAGCAGGAGCTCCACTGGAACTAATGAATGGAGACTGTTGTCAAGATCACCAGAACGTGGGTCTTCTTAATGTCACTCAGAGGCTGTATTAAGAAACACATGGTTATCTTTCCTCCTGCTTCTCCTTATGGTGGTCTTATGTTATTGGCTGTGTTGTGGTGCTGGAGCAGCAGGTGGCATAATGGCTAGAACTCTGTCTTGCACTTCAGTGATCCAGGTTTGCCTCCTGCTGTAGTATCCTTGAGGAAAGTACATTCCCTGAATAACTTCCCTGAAATAGAAATCATCCCCCTGTATGGATGTGGAAAATCATTTTAAGTAGCTTAACGTTATAGGGTGCTTTGGAGAAAAGCATCACTTAAATGAGTGTAAATGCAATGTGTCAGTGTTGTGCTAGTACAGTACCAGTGTGGTGTTGTGGATGGTCTTCCCTGAACAGCATGCACCATCTAGTGGTTTCACACTGCACTTAAATTTAGGGGGAAGCATTGATCCCCACCTCTAACGTCAGTAGAATAAAAAGCACATAGAAAATAATGCAGCTACACTGATTTTAGGTCTTATTTTCTCTGCTTGGTTTTTAAGTACTAATTTATTCAGTATACTCTTACAATGGTACATAATTGGTCCATATTAAAATTTCTTGATCCGGAATCTCTCTTTGCCATCTGGACTTAAAAAGATGGTGATCTTCCTTAATTTAATATCTCATAGTATAAGGAGAAAAAAAAAGAAAGAAAAATCACAGCCAGCACTGTGACAACCTTAAAGTTTAATCTTTCCTTTGAAATTTACAGAAACATTTAACACTTTTTTCTGGTTACACGTGAAGAACATGTATGAAGATTTGATTTGCTGTTAAGTTGTTCTGCTGCCGTGGAATGCACACAGCGCATATGTAGGTCTTCAGCTGCGGGTTTGAACATATTTTACTCAATCTGTGTTGAGATTCCATGTTTTTCCTATGTTTACATGGGTTTTCTCCCAATGCTCTGGTTTCCTCCACCTGCCCATAGACGTGTTTCAAGTGAATTAGTGACTGTAAGTTGACTTTATTGTGTTGAGGATTAATATATGTTTAATTGCCCTGTGATGAGCTTTCATTTTGCAGTCTTAAGATGCTCAGTTCAAATCTTACTTCTACTGCAGAATTGAGTCAATTGAACTGATACAGAAAATATGCCCTGCCATATGGGTAAATCATGGTAAAGATGATTAACACTGTAATTTGCCTTGGTCAAAAGCATCAGCTGTGTAAAGGATGATAAAACCATTTTTGGAAACGTTAGTTTTTTCAGCACTGGTAATATAGTTTGCATATAACAGTGCTATTTTAAAATTGAGATGGTGTTATAGTGCTCTGGAGCCTGTCATTAATATATGTGAAGCCAAAATGGTTTTTTCCCTGTAATTAGAGATGGAGTCATATGGATAAGCACAGTGATTTCTGTCGTGGAAGTACTGAGAGAACCTCTGGTATTTTGGAGGTGTCATCTTGTTGTGAAAACCACATTCTCTTGGAACACAGCAGCCCCCTTTCTGTGAACCTCATGGAGGCTGCAGAACCTTGTTTCACGTGTCATCTTGTGATTGAGGGAATGCATACTGGCATAGTGACATTTCACTCAGTACCTGATACCTTCAATACAGAGGAAGGCTTGTGGGAACCTATCACTGTTCTTTCACTTTAGATGCTGTCTGCATCTTTAGTCATTAACAAGTCTAATGTGTGCCGTTGTCCTCTCTGTAAGGCATACGTTATAGAGATATTTAAATGTCAAGTATGCAAATCCATACCATGTGTTTATCTAAAGAGGAAGTACCCTTCCAACAGTGATCATTCATGAATTCATGGACTGATGTACCCAAATTAATCTTGCTTGGCCAATCATGTAACTTTTGTTGAATTCCCAACAAATTATTAGCAAAAGCAATTAAATTATTTTGGTAAATGTGACAAAACAGTATGAAGAGCTGTTTGATCAAAACGTGCCATCTTGATATTTGCTTTCTCACTGCTGTGCAGCTCTCAGCAGTTTGGGGTAGAGCAGCATCACTGTGAGTTATCACAGAACTCCAGATATTGTAGTGGTTAAAGTTCTCGTCTTGCCAACAAAAGATCTGAGCTCAGATTTCCACTTCCATCTGCAGAACCCTCAAACAAGGTTTTACCCTAATTTGTACCAGTATATGTTACCCAGCTGTATAAAACGGTAAATGATTGCAAGTAGCTTAGTGTACATTGTAAGCACCTTGGACAAAGGTGTTAGCTAAACAATAAAATGAAGGCTGTAGATATACATTCTTCAGCCCTTCTTTCTCACTATATATGACCATGTTATTAATTTTGATGTTTCCAGTGCTCCTTACAACTAAGGACTAGGCTCCTCAGTAATAGCTATTCCCCCGGAAAAACAATTGTGGGGGACTCTTCAAGTGTCTAAAACACATACACATTAAATGTTCAGTGATGCTTGAATTGCTGTACATCTGAGATCAGTGTTAGAACCCTTGTGCAAATGGTCACATGGCGGGGTTGAAATTGGCAACATGCTGATCACAACGGTATCACTCATTTATATTTCAAAATCATATCTCATTTAAAGAAGCACAAAGCACCTGCCAAGTAGTTTGTCCTTTGAGTTTCCTTCCTCGTTTGCTTTTGTAGATTTCCATTTAAATGGGTCTTACTTTCCCTGAGCATTTAAAGGTCCTAAACAGTCTCAGTTGTGGAACAAGTGATGGGGGAGAGGCTGAATGGGCTGAAAGAATGGCTGTGTGTGGCCCACCTCTTGCTGAGGTGGCTGTGGGAGCAGGTCAGAGCCTTTTTTAGTAAATAATTTACCAGTCAGCTGTGCAACTGTTGGCAAACGCTAACAATGCTTTAGCTCATGAATGAAGAATCAGTTGTGATTTGCTGTGGTGTTACATGTTTAAAAGCCTTGGAGGCTGTACCTTCAGGCCTGTTTATAAGACTCAGTGAGCCCCCTAGTATTCTCAGCATGCGGAGGTTCTTCCCCCTCCTGGTCTGTGCCTTTTAATGGGCACAGAGTTCTGTCATCTAACCACACTCAGAGCCTGGCACCAGATCCCATCAGCTAGACGTGTATTATCACCATGGTAGCCTGCCTGTCATCCACCAACCAGGTGAATTTTTCTAGTGTTTGCCTGATTAGAGTCTGCAGATTTTTTCAGGTGCTGCTCCTGTTCTTGCTGCTGTCAATCCCTCTCCCACCACCTTGCTTCTCCTGATCTCCTCCTCCTGCTGTCCCTCCCTTCTTCTCTTGCAGTCGCCTGTGAACTCCCCAGCCATCCGACCCTGTCCACCAGTCCAGACCAGGATAACGCACCCCCCTGCTCCTTCCGCCTGCCCTGCCCTCCAGGTTTCTTTGCCCGCAGTGCACCAATTCCCCCATCTACTGCTCAGATACCCTTCTTTTCAGTAGTTCTCCTCGCCTTGCTGACCCAAAAGCTGTTTTCTATGTATCTGCTAAAGAGATACTCCATTTATGTATACATTTTTAAAAATATTTTCCAAATGCCTTTCCAAATTGAAGTATACTTTTCAGACTAAACAAAAGTGGATTTCACAACAGACTGACTTAGATACAAAGGCTTAGATACAAACATAGTTTTAAAATCATAGCCTGATTCTGCTGTTTTCTCAGCACTCATTAAAGATACTGGGAAAAATTAATACAAAGCATAGCATAGATTATGGTAATAGATGATGACATACAAAATTTTCTGGAGCTCTGATTGGAAATAGATCCAAAGATATGTGTTTTGAGACTTTTCTTGAATGTTGGAAGGGATTCAGCAGTTCTGAAAGATAGAGGGGGTTATTCCACTCCATTGGGCACAGGACTGAGAAATGGTGGACTTTTAATTTTGGACCCCTTGTGTATTATTTGTTATTTGGGATTTTTTAAAAATCAAACCTGTTGTGTGATTTGTATGAACAGCAATGACAAGCAGGTAACTGTGGCCTCACACTGGACCTTGTTCTCTTTCATTTTGGTTTTGACTCCTTGACTTAGTTTTTCATGTGAATCTTTTTATTCTAAACTGTTACAGTGAGAGAAACGTGATGTGGGTAAGAGGGTATAGACTGCTGGCCTGAAATAATTCCCCCTTACTCCTCACATGTTGACAGTGTTGACACGAATCAGAGCTCTGATGGTGACAGATGAGTGGAGATGCTTTTTCCTGTCCTTCTTGGCCTTGCCGTTGGAAAAGCATCATGTGGGTTTTTCTCTCTCTGATTCCTCCTTCCTCCTCCAGAAGGCATCTGTGACTGGGGGACCAGTGGCAGCTCCACAGCAGCCCCCAACAGTCATCACAGGAGGACAGAGCGCCCCCCAGGCCCAGCCGCAGCCTGCCCCCCAGCCAGCCCCACCTGCCCAGACTACTACACCAGCCGTCCCTGCAAGTCCAGGCCCCGGGGTCCCTGTAGTTTCCCAGGTCTGTAGGTTCCACATTTGCGACAGCTACAGCTGCGAGCCTGAGTTGGTCCCTCCAGGCTTAAGCTCATGCAGCTGTGCTCAACTTCTCTACAAACACAAATCACACATATACACACATACTATGTTGCAGCTGTGCATGAGAGCTCAAAAATATATGACTATTTTGGTAATAGGATGATTACAGTATTTATATTGCAGACGTAGTTAATTTCTGCTATAACATGTTCCTATGAAACATCACATTTTGGCAATTTGCACAATAGCAATAATGCTCTCAGGGCCAGAGCCCATAAAATATAGGAGATATCAACTGCAAAATCTCTTATAGCTTTAATTAAATTAGATAATTAAATTTGAATATACTGTAGAACATATCAAACACAATATGTATTGTCAATAAATAATAAAGCAAATGAAAACAATGAAAAAATACAATGTTTGAAAAAAATATGTTTTGAGTTTCCATGGTCAGAATGAGATATTATTTCCAAATCCCACTTGCAAAAGTTTGCGTTACATAAACTGTATTTCTCTGTTTGTAGTTCACAATATTTTCAAATGGTTTAAATAAACCTGTGCTATAGCAGAACTGACTACATGATTCTGAGACTTTCTGAATTCTCAGTCAACAAATAATTTTTTTTTACAGCTAATCACAAGTCTTCCATATGCACAAATAAGAATCAAGAAATGTTGTGTCTTTTAATATCCCAATACAGAAAAACTGGTATATGCAGCCTCAGCTTTCGGTTTGCAATAGACACCCCGCTATAATGCAGGGCCGCAATGCAACGCCAGAAATTCTTCTACAAGAAATCAAGAGATTCAAAGTTTACATGTTGCATCAGTAGCTTGTTCCTGTACCATGCTGCCTTGGGAGGTAATACTGAATGTCGCAAGCTGTAAGGGATATGCTTGGTGTCTCCATTTTAATTTCATAAAGTGCAATTCAGCAAAATTGGACCAAAATATGTAGAAAATTGTGTGGAAATAATGAAAAGAAAGAAGGTTAATAAGCTAGAAAAATGCCCTGAATGTGTATATGTGCTTTGTGGTGCGTTTTGTGTGTGTGTGTGTGTGTGTGTGTGTGCGTGTGCACGTGTGCAATGCTACAAGGTGATTTACAGTGTTTCAGTTATGTTTGGGAAAGTTAGTTTGAGGTTTTTGGATGGCCTGGGACCACATTCTTATTTTTCCCATTTAAAATGATGTAAAATATGATCCCAGTAAATGTAATTTTGATTTGCACAGCATTTTCAGGAACAAATTAAGTACATCAAACAGAATTTACCTGTACATTCAAATACATTGTAAATGTTAAATTGGCACAGATGACTACTATACAGACTGTCACTCCTCCACCATTGTGTTCTGCTTTACTGTAACATGCTGTCATGATGTTGCTGTAACATTACCCTTAACATTACACTAACATTACTCTTCAGGCGTTACTGAGAACTCACTACTTTCTACTTTTCAGTTGCTTTAAAGGAAAAAAAATAGGTCTATAATACAAAGTAGAATTTTAATGGTGATCCATTAGGGATTTATAATAATCACAAAACACCCCATTGATGGAAGCGGCAAAATAAAAAGGATGAAATATCACAGTTCCAGTATTAAGAACAAAATACTGCAATGTCAGTATTTGGTCAACATTGTGCAGCCCTAGTTTGCACTAATCTGGCTCACATTGATGACAGACATTTAAATCTTACTGACATGTGGAAGGCCCTGTGATATTTTGAGTAATATCAAAGAGACATGCATTATGGATACTGCTGCCTCCTCTTAAAGAGCTTCTCAGTGCACCCATGTCATCAACAATAGAAGATACAAAACCTACTTCTCAGAACTGCTTGGAACACTTGTGTGTTTGTTATCCATGTTTATTGTATAGTCTCAGGACTTTATATCTCCTTCCCTCCCAGGAAATGCAGGAAAATGTGAAAAAGTGCAAGAACTTCTTGGCCACACTAATCAAGCTGGCATCACACAATTCACCCTCTCCAGAAACTTCCAAGAATGTGAAAGCACTGGTCCAGGATCTACTGGTGAGACTTGCCAAATGGACTTTTGTAAACCATATCACCTTGTTTTAAAATAGGAATGTTATTTGTGTTGCAGTTCAGCTTTTTTGTCAGTGGATGGCACTAAGTGGTTCATTTTTTTTTTAAGTTCCTGCAATTTATTGGCAATAACAATAATGATAATAATAGTAATAATATATAGGGCACTACAATGAAACAACCAGCTGTAACATAAAACTTATGAAAGATACAGCATAAACCATACAATGCATCAGCAAGCTAATACAAAGATGTGATTTTAAAGAAAGAAATGATGAGAGGATAATATGTGAAAAGTGATTTTGAATGTGTGGTGTAAAACCTGGTTTTAAAGGTGTCCAGAGAGTAGGACGTTCCTTGATGATGTTGGGGAAGTAATTGCATGGTTTAGAGGTGTAATAGCTTAAAGCCTGATTTCCAGTAGAATGTAGGTGAATTTAAAATAGCAACATTCATTTTTTTTAAAAATAAATTTCTTAGAATGTTCACAAGTGGAGTGCATAGGTCCAAACTGTTGAGTATGATGCAATACATTTGTTTGAAATATTCTGATCTGGATAAAAATATCACACTGATCATAAATTCTCTGTACCCTGACAGGATGCCAAGATTGAACCTGAAGAATTCACAAGTCGCCTGCAGACAGAGCTCAAGTCCTCTCCCCAGCCGTATCTCGTTCCCTTCCTCAAGGTCTGCTCTCCTGTCTTGTTCTGAAAAGCTGATCCTATGAACTGTCCATTGGTGGTACACTTTTATGATGAATGGTGTAACTCGTCTGTGTCCAACTGCAGTATCTTGGGCACCTTACTTTGTGTTTAACCCTCTCCTGGGTCTTTCTGGGTCATTTCAAGGTGCTGGTATAAGTAATCCAATTCTGTTACATTTTATTTATAGCTACTGTTTAATTAAATAAAAATGTAATGGAATGTCAGATTGATTAAAAAAATGACACATTAGGTAAATGAATACCTCATATCTGATAAAATATGTGGACTGAAGTGTTTCTTGTTTCCCCTGCACAAGTGCAGGATTTGTGCCGTGGGATGTTTGCCTGATTGACATGTCCTGTGCTCTCTCTCTCCCCCTAAACAGAAAAGCCTGCCTGCTCTGCGACTGTCACTGCTCAGCAGCCAGCAGTCCCTGACACAGCCCCCCCCACAGGCAAAGCCTGCCCCAGGGGCACAACTGGCTGGTGCCAGCACAGTGCCCACCATCATGGCTGGACCCACTGTGAGGGTGCGTCAGCCCAATAGCGGCACACTGCCCGCTGTCCTGCCTGCAGCTGCCCATGGGAACACAGCAGCCCTGGTGGGTTCTCACCTTCAGAAGCTAGGAACCACAAAGCTGTCGATGAGTGTTCACTGCCCAGTTTCTGCATCCATGTTCCACTGATAATGAGAGTGGTGCTTATACCGCATCAGCTTTAGTAGAAGCAGAAAGTGGTTAAGAATTCAAACCTGTAACATCATTTTTGATTCAAGTGCAAGAAGTCCCTGCTGCAGCGCTCTTGAGCCAGCGTACTTTACATGAATTGCTCCAGTAAAACACCCAGCTGTATAAGTGGATG
This sequence comes from Arapaima gigas, assembly GCA_900497675.1. Taxonomy (NCBI): domain Eukaryota; kingdom Metazoa; phylum Chordata; class Actinopteri; order Osteoglossiformes; family Osteoglossidae; genus Arapaima; species Arapaima gigas. The sequence continues at coordinate 207,709 of UFQX01000090.1, read as the reverse complement.
AAAATGTTTAGCACTTCACAAAAGTGTTGGCTAAGCAAAGCTGTAGTAATAGTAAAGTTAGGAGCTAGGGAGACACTCTTGCTTTCCACTCTGTGAACAACCTGTCTGTGTGTGTCTTGCCAATGATTCCTGTCTAGACCCTCAGGCTTCAAGTCTGTCTTCACTCTCCAGGGAATCAAGAGAGCGGTTGCTCAGGGGACCCAGGTCCGAATGCCCATGGTGGTCACACAGACTGTCCGAGCACCAGGTGCGGATCGCCATATGACTGACTTTCTTGGTGATTTCATCAAGCTGTATGTTGGTACACTGAGCTGATCTTTCTTCTCACATGAACTTATACATGAAAACCTGGCTGCAGACCAGCTGACTGACTGTAAAAACTTTGTGTGTGTGTGTGTGTGTGTGTTTGTGCACATGTGTCATTGTACTGTAAAACATGCACACATTCTGTTTGCATCTGCTTCAAGTGAGCCGCAGTGCAAATCTGTAGGTTGCTCTGTGCCCTTTAAACGTAGGGAACTTAGGGAAGTTCTAAAAATAATTTGTGCCTCTTGGCTAGGGACATGCCTCTTAAAATCAAGTTGAAATTCACTCTGGCTGTCCTTGTGCCTTCCTGAAAACACATCTCCCAGCTGTAGGACACGGTCCAGAATATAAGCAGAGCTGTTGAAGCACAGTGATATTGACAGCCTGCTGTGTTTGTGTTCAAACATGAATAGATCCATTCAACAGTTCTTTTTTTGCTTCTCCTGTTTCTCCAATGTTTACAATATTCTTTTTAAAGGTATTTCTGCATGAGGAAAATGCTTTTGGACAGCTCACGATAACATGGCTTGTGTGTTTTTGTTTTTTTTTTTCCCCCCCCAGGTATAGTTGGGAAGGGACCAGCAATACCACCAACCAAAAGTCCCATGGGCATGGCTGCTCAGGTCTCGGCAAACATAAAAAACAAGCTGAACGATCCTGGAGGCGGTTCTTTCAGGTACCACACAACGTTTTCTGTATGCAGGCAAGGGAGAGAGTGGAAATCCTGCTTTGTCATTACAGTAGGCTGTCACTAGGGGACAGCATTCCACCATCGTGTGAACAAGGCCTTGTTTCCACCACTGTGACTGAGGGAAATGATGGCAGATGATCGCAAGTCTTGCCCTTTAAAGAGTTGTTCCTCCTGTGCTGTCAAAGCTGAAGTGCTCTGCTTATAATGCACACTGGAAATACAGCGTGTGGTGAGACATTAATGATTCATCACAAGAAAGGAAAAAATATAACTTCTCTTACTTTCAGAAACAGATTCTGTCCCACAAAGTTTTTCTTCAAATTGACTTCTGTAAACCCTAAAAGACATCCTCTGCTCAACATAATAAATGTGAATGTAAACAGAGTGCTTTTGGGAAATTATATATATTAAAATCCCAGATGTGGCAACGGGGAGTGATCTTTTCCTACTGAACTGGACAGAGGTCATGTCCATGTCCACATGTCCTGGAGCATCAGTAGTTTACTGCCTCCTGGTGTGATAGTGTGTAGTTTGTTCTTAATGAGGTCCATCCAGTCAAAACAAACAAATTAGCCACTGTGTTGGGGGAGTGATGGGGATCCAGCTGGTTTCCATGGCACAGATGAAACTGCAGTCCAATGTAGTGCATTCCCCTCAACTCCCTGGTGAGTCTCCTCCCAGGCCTTGGGTGATGGGATCTGAAAAGAGCGGCTCCCATGCCTCTCCACTCATGGAGATCACCAAGAGCCTGTGCCAGAGCCTGTGCAGCTGGGCTGGGATTCAGGCACTGGGTCATGCTGGAGACTCACCAAGTTCATGGTAATGGTCCTTGCTCCCCTTAGGGGGACCTCACAGTTGCAGGCACTGATTGATAAATCAATAAATCTTTAGTGACTGTGGTAATTAAGCTGTCAGGGCTGTTTGTCAGTTTTCCTTTACTGCTGACCAGCCCTACTTCCTGTACTCCCAGTTATTTTTGGTATGGGCGTAACTGAGTCAGCCTCTTGTTTTGAAAAAATAAATGTTTTGCTACATGGTTTCATTTTTTTGCTTTTATTTGTTTTTTATTGTAGGTGGCTAAAATATCGTAATCTGTGTCTTGTAAAGTGGCATTCCTTGGCTCTTTGCCTGCCCTGTGCCAGCAGTGCTGTGCCAGCACTGCTGGAGTCAAACTGCGTGCAGGAAGAAGCTTTGCAGTCAGCCCTGGCCTTGTGACCTGTGACTCCTCCTGAAGTCAAGGAAATGTGTCTGTGGGGCTCCAGGGTTAACCCTATAAATGCTGACTGCTTTTACAGCACCTGCGGCATGCAAAGTTGCACAAAGGAGTGACTGAAAGAGAACGAAAAAAATTCACTGCCTGATGTAAACTAAGGCAAAACACTTGTACAACTTTTTGTTTTTTTTAACTTTAGTACTATTTGTACTATTTGGCAGTATACAGTATTTCAGTATCTTGCATTGGTCAGTGTTTCATAGGTTATGGAAGTTTAGAATAATAAAATTTTATTCACAATGTTAAGTTCACTATAGGTCTCATTTATCTTAAAGATGAGCTGAGCACCAGTAAATAGAAGATGACCTGAGATAAGCATGTTCCATCCCCATTTAAACAGTCAGGCTACTTCCTGCTCGTGGAACTGCAGCCCCAGGACAACCAATTATGACCGCAGGGCTAGTCAGTCCCAGAGTGGCTGTAGTTTGCAGCCATTCTGCTGAGTGAGCACATATGTATTCCAAAGGGACTCCAATCACTTTTCTTTTTCAGTGACTAAACTAAGGATCACATCCTATGTCCACCGTAATTAAGGTCATGGCAGGGATGTCTCCACATAGGCTGCCACAGCACTCTCATTGTGTTTAGTTTCTTGCCTATTTTGGCCTGGCCTCCATGCCGATGGCTTTCCTGTCTACCTAGGGGGATTGGTGCCAGCCATCATCTGAGGCGTGTTGACTGATTTTTCACTGCCAACGAATGTACTACTGGCAGCAATTGACACCAACCCATTTACAGATGGAAGCACCAGAGTAGTCTTCTAGAAGCAAAGGCTACACAGTGGAAGGGTCTTGCTGCTGGGTCAGGGTTTGGGGTGAGCATGCACCTTGAGCCAGTGAAGAGATCACATTTCCTGCCCTGCTGCTGCTCTTTACCCACATAGGAGTGACTGGGTATGCAAAGGGTGTTTCAGGCAGCTTTGGAGCTGTTGTGAAAGAGTACCTTACCATTCCTTTCAGTAGCTCCTTGACACAGGTGCTAGGAAGATCAGTTGGTAACATTTCTGCTGCACACTCTCTACCAGTTTTCAGCTGAGTATTGCAGTTTTGCCCAGGTCTGTTCTTTGCTCCCTATGTGAGAGCTTTGTGAGGTGCTAATATCTTCCCCTGTCACACAAAAGGTACACACTACAGACGATACTGACATCATCTGTAGAAAGTATCTGACAGTTGACTCGTTTTAGATACTAAGGATAAAACTAATGGAAAGATGCCAAGTTGTCAACCACACTTCTTCACACCATGTGTGCTTATATGGTCAGTCTGAATGTTTGTCACAGCACTTTGTCCTGAAGACCAGTGAGACTCAGTAGGTGTTTATGGGTGGTCTTCCCTGGTTGCACAGTCTTCGTGAAATGAACAAACAGTCCTTCAGCTTTTGACTGAGGTTGAAGAAGCCACAAACATTTAATGCTGAGGTCCTATGACTCTCCTATGGTTGGAACTACTTTAATAGTCTCTGTCAACCTCCTGTAGATCTGTCAGAACTCATAGAGCAGGGGGACAGGTCTGAGGAGACACACAGAGGTCTCAGTGGGGCGCACAGTAATGCATATTACAGCTTTTCCCTTCAGTCTTCTAGGAGCCTAGGGTGTGAGGACAAAGAGCAGGAGCAAAAGCCACTGTGGTCTGCAGCTAAAGACAGGTAGTTGATGTCTGACCAGGCCATACATTCATTGGTAGGAATGGCTTCTGACCTGGATGAGTTTTTTTTTTTTTTTTTTGGTTAATTGTGCCCTCTGTTCCTGCTGTCTAGAAATGTACATAATAGAGTGTCATGTTGCTTAAAATAAAACAGATTTCATCACATTACGCTCAGATAAGTCCCCATGATTCTTTGTAGATGTGACTCAGAAGTAAGAATTTTATTATTTTTTGTCTATGCATATAACATTTATTGAAATGTATTTACAGTATGTTTTCTTTGCTAGAGGGCACAGCAGCTACATTTTTGCTGGTACTTGAACCCACTGGTTTCATTTTTTGCTCAGTTCTTGGATTGCTGCCTAATTTGTTTATATTCTTAGCGTCTAATTAGTTGACTACATTAAATAGATTGTCATTTTGGAGCGGAGCTTCTCTTGGTTTTGTGATACATGTACAGTGAATATGATCACAGACTTATGTAACCGTACCATATTGTAGAAGTTTTCTTAATATATTCATGTTCTGTAGTTTGATGATACTGTTTTTAGATAAGAAATTTTTGAGCCTGTGTTGCATTGAACATACCGGTCATGGTTCAGGGTTGTCATTTTGCACTTAAACTGTTTTGTTCTCTTGTTTATTCTGGACCATGGTGCACAATATATTAAACAAACAGTATAATGACATATGACAATACAGAAGAATTGAGTTAGTGGGGAGTAGACATAAACAGATAAGATGATAAAGATAAATAAGTGTGTATTTGCAATAAATGATGCAGCAGTGCGAACATAGTCCAAATAATTGGTATTGAAGTTCCAATCGGTATGATCAAAAAAATCCAGCAGCAGATATTGGGGATTGTTTGTATATGTATGTATGATTGTTTTACACTCTTCTTTTTTAGGAATTGCAGAAAAATATCTTACTGTTCCGGGTTCCTCAACAAAATTTGAAATAAGCAGTTAGATATTAATAATAAAGAAGGTGGAAACAGGTTTCCAGTTACTGAGTTCAGGTTTCTGTTTCATCTGAAAGTATTACCAAAGTGCACGAAATGAATCCAACAGATGATGTTTTCTCCGCAAAACCTTGTCGTGCTGCAGGGACGATGATGACATCAATGATGTGGCATCCATGGCCGGCGTGAACCTGAATGAGGAGAGCGCCCGCATCCTGGCCACCAACTCTGAACTCGTCGGCACGCAGATCCGCTCTTGCAAGGATGAGGCCTTCCTGCCTGTGGGACTGCTGCATCGGCGCATCTTGGAGACAGGTGTAGTGCAGTCAAACAGCGCTCAGTCTGGAACTGGCATTATAATTATAATTACGGTGATGGCAATCATATGTGTCATATGTCATATGGTCATATATCCGGACACTTAATACTCAAGCTAATAGTCTCATAAACATAAATTGAACTGCAGTCCCAAAACGTGAGCTAAACTTACACACACATTTTCACTAATGCTTATTTTTATTGTAACATCTGATCTGTGCCAAGGAAGCATAAAAAACTGACTTGATGTTAAATCTTTGCTTGTACAGAGTATCTACTAGAATCTGAAAATACTTTTTGATAGAATACCAAAATACTGCAATCCCTCAATTTATGAAATTAGTCTGTTCCTGAAAATGGTATATATACCAAAATGTTACATATCAAAAGCATAGTTTGCCTTATTTTAAACTGGGGAAAACAGTAATGCATTCCTACCCCATCTGAAAACCCCCAAACCAATCTTTCCAAATATTTCTAAAACACCTTGTGGCATACAGAGAATACACACAGAAACATGCAGCGACTTTTTTGTTTACAGATGTGAGATCAGAGCTGCCCAGAGAGTATGAGTATGAGAGAGAGAGAGAGAGTGAGTCTGAGGCCCTCCATGCAGTTCAGATTACTTTCTCCCTGACCACTAGCCGCACAAATTTAAGATACTGATGCATGCTTTCATTCTTTGTCTCCTCTTGTCCCGAAAACCAGCACGTTTGTTACAATCTTTTTTGGGTATATTTTTAGGCATTATGCTTTGAAAACAGATTGTTTTCTTTATATGTAGTAGTCAAGAACAAACATTCAACAATGAAATTTATGTGGAAAAAATTAGTGAAGTCAATTTAAAATAAACAGCAATTTACTGTAATGAACTGTTACTGTACTCATTGAGTGAATAGTCTATTGTCCTCCACCCACCACAACTCACAGAGCAGTTTAACCTTTAACCTTTTAGTTTAACCTTTTTTTAAATACATACGCACATAGACACACACAGTGCAAAAGTATTAGGCAATTTAAATGTTTCACAAAAATATTTGTCTTAGGAATTTTATGTCTTCTGTATTAGTGTGTTAATAGGAAAGAGAGTAGTTTAGATTTCCAAACATTCCTTTTGCAAAAAGCTAAATATTTGCAGTGAGATTTTTGTATGTTAAAGAAAGTAACATAGTAAAAGATCACCTTCCAGATAAAAAACTAATGTCTTTGTAGGTATATAACCCAGTGCAGGATTAAACAAATATAAGAAACAGGTGCTAATGATCAACGGCATAATATGTAGATTGAACCAAACTGATTAACTGAAACAGAAACAGCTGTAGAGGGAATAAAACTGGCCAATGGACAACATACTAAAAGGGTGAGGTTGCAGAAGATGTGGCAGTTTAACTTCCAAATTTTAGACCATTTTAAGAGTTAGCAAAGTGGTCATTGTGCTTCAGCAAGGTCTCTCCCAAGCAGAAATTTCACAGCAGATATTTGTTTTTTAGATGTGCTGTCCAAGCTCTTCTGTAGAAGCACAAACAAATGGGCATGTTAAAGACCAGAAGCATAGTGGTCAGCCACAGAAACTGAGTGTAGCAGACAACAGATATATCAGGCTTACTTTCCTTCAAAATCAGAAGATGTTCAGTTCCACTGTCAGCTCAGGAGTGGCAGAAACCACTAGGACTCTGGTACACCCATTTACCGCCTGGAGAAATCTTGTCAGAAATGGTGTTCATGGCAGAGCTGCAACCAAAAAGCCAATCCTCTGAGTTGGAAACAGCCAGGCGACTCACCTATGCACAAAAACATAAAGACTGTTGTGCAGAAAAATGGCAGCAGCAACTGATGAGTCGAAATTTGAAGTTTTTAGCTCTAACAGAAGGCAGTTTATCTGCCGAAGAGCTGGAGAGCTACATGGATGAGTGTCTGCAGGCAACAGTGAAGCACGGTGGAGGTTCCCTGCAGATTTGAGGCTGCATTTCTGCAAATGGAGTCGATAATTTGGTCAGGCAGGAAGTACAGGCAAATTTTTATCCATCACATAGTACCATAAGGGAGGCAGCTGATCGGTCTCAAATTCTGAATTCTCAAATTCTGAAGCACAAGAATGACCCCAAACACACAGCTAAAGTCATAAAGCAAAAAGAAGAGCAAGGAATCTTGCAACAGATGATATGAATCCCACAGATCCCTGATCTCAACAACACTGAGCTGGTCTTGGATCACATGCAGAGAAAGAAGCAAGTGATAACATAGTTTGCAGAAGAACTGTGGCAAGTTCTGTAAGATGTTTGGAACAACCTACCAGCCAAGTACCTTAAACTACATGCAAGTGTACATGAGAGAATTGATGCTGTTTTAAAAGGGTGGTCACACCAAATATTGATTTGATTTAGGTTTTCTCTGTTTACACCACTTTCTGGGAAGATTATCGATTAATAAAAACTATTTATGGCATTATTTTTGGATGCATCCTTGCTTTACAGCTTTTTTTTTTTTTTTTTACTAAACGTGCACATCCACAACACTAGAACTGTGTCATTTAGTCATAATTAGTAGCCACAACATTATCTCTATATCTATAAAGCTGAATCATAAACACACACTAATTTCCTCACCCCTCCCTTCCATGACAAATCCGAATTGAATTTTCTCACCACACGTACTTGCTGACGAGTTTTCTGATAACCCAAGACACTGTAAACACTGTAACGTCTATACACACACACACACACACACACACACACACACGAATTTTCGCACCCTCTGCAACAGACACATTGTAACGTACAAGTTGCCTGTTTTTACTCTCTTCACATACATGCTGTACTCACCCACTGGTGAATTTTCTTGCTGCCCACAGACGCACACAACTTACAAAACACAGAAGGGTTTCACACACATGTCACATTGATGAATTTTCTGCCCCTCCACATGCTCATGCACTTTCTCTCTTCCTCACACACAGATGCACTGATAAATTTTCTCTTACGCCATATACAGGGCAGACACCACACACACTGCTTACTACACGTGGCCAGATTTTTTTTTAATTATATGAGCATAAATAAATATGAAAGTTAATGAAAATATTCTTTACATTTATTGTGAACAACTTCATATCTGCATGTTCTGCCAAATGCGTACATAATATTAACACACCCAAAACAGCAGACACTTCTCTTATTACTTTCATTTCCTCCATAATCTGCCAGTCTTAAAACAATACTGTACATACTGTCACTTGTACTCAAGTACAACTTAAAAGTTTTTCTTAGCACATGCTTTGGAATTTTGTCAGAAGCAGCTTTTTTATAATGGATTTTTGATTTGGATAGTGAAATTAAAGTACAAAATATTTACAATTCTTTGTAGCAAATATTCGGTGAACAAGTATTCAGATAGCGAGGGACACTCTATCCTGTCCATATTTTGGAGCTTGATAATAAAGAAAAGATTATGAGTAAAGAACTTTCTAGTTTAGATTCTTAAACGCACTGCCTCCTACCTCCACAAAATTAATTTTATTATCATTAGTAATACTTAATGGGAAGCTAATTGTAGTCTGTGTATATGATTTTGACTTTGATTGCATCACTTTTTTGTTTACCTATTTATTATTAGGTAAAATTGTTATATACTTACAAGCATTTACTGTTTGGATTCTTGAAAAGTAACCTTTAGGTAATTCTGTATTTCACTATAGTTAGTTTTATGAAAATAGGTGCTATTGGGGCCAGTGGCTATGCATGGTTAATTTTTAACATTAGATATAATGGCAAATGCTTTTTCATTTAATGTTTTTTTGTCGAGCACTCTTTTTTGGAAAAAGTAATAAGGGTGCTGAGTGAGGGAAGGCTGTGTAGGTTCCATAATAGACATACTGGTGTGATGTCAAGCATTTGTAGTCAGTTCTTATCACTGTGGACCTATTTGTACTGTCATCGAAGAAGAATTCTTTGTTCACCTTTTTGATATGATCACTTTAAAATATTTGCTGTTATACAATTTCTTTTTTGGGTCTAATCCACGTTTCAGTTTTTTCCCCCCACCTAATGTATTGAATTCTTTACGAGCTGTCAGATTCCCCCAAACCCTGGGCTCCAGTATAAATTGTTTATAGGGCTTTCTTTTGATGGTTTGTCATCAGTTTGTCCTGTGTACTGAAGGAACCTTGATCTGTGGCCTGTCTCTTTCACAAACCACAGGCTTGTCTTTTCGTTCACGATTGCGGGGGGGCAAATGTCTTTGAGATTTTGTACTGTTTATTTTCTTTGGTGTATGTGTGCTGACACAAGGCATCATTGTGTTCAAGTGAGGTAGAACTACTTTTTTGTAAAGGCACACCACATACTGAAACCTTTATGCGACTCCTAATGGAGGGAAGAGAAGTAACACAGAGTGCTCCAGAAGCCACAAAATTAGTATAAAAGCATTTCTTTCCCCTTCCTGACAGAAGTAAAAGTGAAAAAAGGTGCGTGATTATTTTTGTTAGATGGAGTTTAATAAAAAAGTCATGGTGCCCACCTTTATTGTATTTTCCCAGATTATACTTTTTTCATTTTACTTGATTTAGTATACATAGCATACCAACGAGGGCCCGAGGCTATGTGCTATTATATCGTGCCTTGCTGTGGTTGTTATCCTGTCGCCGTCAGGAAGAACGTGTTAAAAATGTAAATCTTTCCCTCCGGGCCCTCTTCACTGTTTGCCAGCCACGAGTGCCCAGGGGGAGGAGATGCGCCCCCTGCTGGTGAGTGGTACCTCAACACCTCAGCCTTGGCAGTGATTGGCCACAGTGTTCTCCATGCTGACAGGAAACCAGGAGAGGTTTCAAGGACTGCCAGGTCTTTTCAGTCAGGCTGCCACCTTCAGCACACAGCTCTCTCCCTGCCTTTTCTGTCTTCTTTGTTTTTTCCCTTAGTTCTTGCGCCTGTCTGTGTGGCCAGGAAAGCTTGTCAAAAGCATCAATAGTGGTGTGAATTTGCAGACCAGGGTGGAGAGAAGGTTATCACCCAGCAATGGCCCCACTCTTACAACCACAGCACCCTTGTGCTTTCTGTGGTGGCTTTCTGTCAAACTGCAGTGAAATTGGTGGCCTGAACACATACCTGATGTGTTGCTGTGCCAGGAAATCCTTGTGCATCCTACTTCTTCCAGGGAAAGAACTAGATGGTTTTTTTTCCCCAACCTATTCATCTTGCCCACTGGCCCTGCACAATGCTACCTAGTAATACCGGACAAATTCTCTTCTTTGCAGTTGTTGCATTAATTCAAAGTGTAGGATCTGTGTTGGTTTGTGTGTTTTCTATGCATGCTAAAACATCCAGCTTTGATTCATGTTCAAAGTCCCCCAGAAGATTATTTTGTATGAGAGAGAGAGCAGGCCTGCTGCTTATACAAGATCAAGCCATGCCTTCAGAAAATATATTAATTGTTGTTCCTTACTGAAATCATATTGTGTGCAATGAGGATTGTATTACCAGGTTAAAACTTCTGCAGTTATTTTCTTGTTCTACTTCTTTAAGGAACACTCCCATTTTTGCAGTCAACTGGTGCTGTTTGTTTTTGATGGCTGTTTAGCATAACATTATATCCAGGTTAGAGCTTTGGTTACATTACTGAACTAATTGTTTACCATATAGGTCAGATACATACCAGTATTTTAGGCTATAGGAAGACTGCTTTTAAATAATTGCTGTATTTTGCTTGAAAGGCTGCCAGAGAGAGAATTATGTTAATGCAAAATTAAAAGAGGAAGGAAAAACATAAACTAACCTACCTAATTTTTCTCTCTGCTTGGTAACTTCAGAAAGTGTGGATTGCTCTAAGGGAACTTAATTATCCTTTAAAGTAATGTGGCCAATGTGGCTTATACACACGAAGAAAAAAGGAGCAATGGGGCCCTTAATTCTTTCCATTTCCTTTGCAAATCGTGCTCTTAACACTCCCAACACAAATTAGAACAGCAAAACACTTTGACAAGGTTGCCATTCCTCATAGTGCAAAGCTACTTTCTGCAAGGTTGGGGTTTCTGAAGACTGAGGTTAACCCACAAATCCTGTCCTGTCCTCTTTCCAGCTAAAAAGTTTGGAGTGACGGAGGTCCCACTGGAGGCTGTCAGCTTCATCTCTCATGCCACCCAGGCCAGATTACGAAGTGTGTTGGAAAAGGTGTCCACCATCGCTCAGCACAGAATGGAGACGTGTAAAGTAAGCACTGCTGTCATGAATGCCATCACTGCAAGGCTTTCCTCCAGCTGCCATGCTGTATCTTTTTTTGTCAATTTTTAATTGGTCTGGCACTCATACATGCTAGTAAATAGTATTAATACTGCAGACTTTGTACAGCTTTCATACATATTGTTTTTATTATAAAATGTGTTTTTCTTCAGAAAATAAGTTTTTGGCCTGTAGTTACTCCTGAGATCATGTACAAATACAATATGCAGAAAAGAAAAAAACGATTTAAAACAATTTTTGATCTTCTCTATGTGGAAAAGGGCTTGCTGTTATTGTTTTTGTCCTATGTTGCTGTCTTGTGTTTGTGGTTTGCAAATGAGCTGTGTTGAGCTGGTTAAAGAGGCCTCCTGTACTCATTTGTGTGAAACCAACCTGTAGACATCAGCGAGAAACAGCGTGTCTCATGGGGTTGGGTTGTGGTGCTCGGCTGAGCATGTGAAACTGTGCAGAGATGCAGCTTCAGTTTAGAACAAAGTACATGGGGAGGAGGATGAGAGCAGAGTGGAGGGTGCAGTGGCAGTGGTGCTGGGCTCAGATGTTGCGATGCCTGGCTCTGCTCCTCACATCACCTTGGAATGTGGGGGGGCTGCTAGAGCTGCCTGGAGGATCTGCTCAGGAATAAACAATTATCCCGTTAACTTGGGATGACCTACAAACTTCCTTTCCCCTGTTGTCTCAAACTTGTCCGCCTGATGCAGAGTGGGGAATTGAGCGCTCACCCGGTTCTTTCTGGCTGTTGCAATTGCTTGTCTTGTGGGTGCTTTCAGCAGGAATTTCAACATGTCTTTTTACTCTTGCTCTCTTTCTCTCTCTCCTCAGGATGACGAATGGTACGAGCAGTCAACGGATGTGCGATCCCAGCTGAAATTCTTTGAGCAGCTGGAGAGGCTGGAGAAGCAGAGGAAGGACGAGCAGGAACGAGAGATCCTACTGAAAGCTGCAAAAGTATGTCCACAAGTTGAAGGCTCCATTACACGGTCCACCACAGTGACTGAGAACATACATTCACCCATAAATAAACACTTTTCACAAAGTTGATCTCATTTATTTCGCAAACAATTAAATTCAAGAACAAATAATTAATACATTAAAAAAATATAAAAAATAATATTAATAAATAATAATAAAAAATATTCAATGTATATTCCTAGACCTCAAGGGGAACTTAAACATTTATTTAAATAAATACAAGCAATTTTCCAGACCCCTGAAACTCAATAAGTCACTGATTGATTAAAAATCTTTTAAAACTACTCATGTACACAGTTTGAGTCTGAAGTTATTTCATTTACCAGTGTTTGGCCAGTAAACAAGTACATTTGCAAAAATACCCTTGTCTGTAACTTGAGCTCTCCTTGGGTCCCACATTCATCCTACTTGATCCCAGTTTGGGTCTTACTTGGGTCATCTGCTACACTACTTATATGCACATATTAAATTTATTCATTTAGCAGATCCTCCAAAGCATCTCAGAGTAACAACTCAGAATAAACAAAAGTGCCTTTCACTAACAGACAGAGCAATACATATGTAGATATTTTTGCCCGGTGCACATGACACCAGTAGCTGCAAATACAATTGATACGTGATTACAAGCTTTAAAGAAATAAATAGATTATGTATTGAAAATTTATGGAGCAGATAGCAGATGAGGAAAGAAGAAATGAGTCTGAAAGAGGTGTGTTATGAGACCTTCTTAAATGTAGGGAATTGAATTCAGTAGTTTGCAGTGAGAAGAAGTTCATGCTAGCACTTTGGCACCAGGTCCACGAACCTTTCGGGTTTAAATGTGGGATCTCTTGGACATGGGGCGGAGGAATGTAGAAATCTGAGTTGTGGCAAGTGATCAGGCGCTGCAGATATCAACTTGGAGGCCACAATCGAAGCATTGAACTTGATCTTGCTTTCCCAATATATACTTCAGTTTTACATTGAATTCCTTTCCCAGGTTTTCACATGGTAGTTAACTGTTGTAGGGTTCTGTGTACGTCACTTGACTTTTGGCAAAAGTACATCTTGATACATGTGCATGATGGTGGGTGATATGTGGATGCAGGGCTAGGAGCTACTATGCTAAGCTCTGCAGAGCCCTGGAGAGGGTTGGCAAATGTCAGTGGGAAAGCAGGGTAATTAGTTCATTGTGAAAGGAGACAACGTCCTGTAATAGACATGGTATTCTGTCAGATTCCCCACAGTAGCACCAGTCCCCGTTCCACATGCATTAATATGTAATAGAGATGTCATCCCGAAGATAATTATCCCTTCCACCAGAAGCGTATGTGATCCATTCAAACACGTAGTTGTGAATTGGGTTGACCTATTTTATACGCTTTGCATTTCCAAGCACTACTTTAATCGCTGGGTTAGATGGTGTAATATATCTGATTTATGCTGGAGCAACTCTGACAATTACTTTGTAATGCAATGGTTTATGTGGGAGTGTACATCAGTGCATCAATATTTAATCCAAAATTTCCTGGCAGGATGAACTGCATTTATTACATATGGCTCTAGACTTACTGACTGTTATTGGCATCAGTGCTTAGATTATCTTGTAGATTCTTCAGCAGTAAAAGTGAGACCTGTATGTCTTACACCAGGAAAAGGTTTCAAACTGTTTTAGAATAGTCAATATCAGTGATCATCTGTGTTTGTAATGCAGTAAAGGATGCATGAGGTGTTCACTAATCACATCCATGTGCTTTGCCTGCTGTACCTGCATGTACTTTGGTGGAAGTCTATTTGGAGCATCTTGTCCTATCAGTGTTAAACTACCATAGTATAGTAAAAAAAGAATCTAAATATTTCAGGGACATACTCTGTTGAACTCCACTCCTGATAACTTTTTGCTTTTTGTTTAGTTTTATGTTTACAGCAAGAACTTCCAGCCTTGCCATCTGTGAGGACCATTTTCAGGGTTGGTCCTCTGGTTCTGGGGCCAAATGCTTTACCCGAGACAGCAACCAGGAAGTGAGATAGTTGCTGATGCATTTCCAGGCTGTAGGGGAAGGGTGTGGTCATGGCTTCTGCTCTTGAGTTGATTAGTTCGCCAGAGGATGAGCAAAGGCCTGTTGAGTCCAAGTTGGGCTGTGGGCAGGATATGTTCTGTTGTCCAGTGTTGTTGTAGTACAACAGCTGCTTGAAATGGAGTAGAATGTACTTCTTAAGGTGTTTTATTGTTTGTACCATGGAAACAGTAGGAACCCAATTTTGTTCACTGGGGTGTGAATTTGGAAAAGTAGTGCTGAGATGTGCTTATGTACAGTTTTGGTTTGATAGTGCTTATGTGACAGAGGATAGTGAACTGGCCTTGGAGTCCTAGAGCCAGTTAAATCTATACTCACTTGCTAAAGGACTTTCTGCTGTTTACAGCACTAGAACCAGCCTGTGGCAATAGTGAGGCACACTGCTCTTTAAAGGTGTTTGCTCCTGCAGATGTTTTTTAACACTATGATGTTCCAAACTATATTTGTACCTTCTGAGGGAGTAAATAAAGGTATACCATAACAATTGTTAATAACATCTTCAGAACAGAATCTCCTTTCACCAATTTATACCTGACACAAAGGGCACCCAAACCTGCAGCTGCAGCTATATGGAGGCATGCATTGTGTCCTTGATGCATCATATCATATACTCAGTTCACTCCCTATTCATCACTCTCTGCAACCAATGAGCAGCTCCAAAATTAGCTATTAACCTGTGCTTTGCTTTGTCCTCGCTCCCTCCAACTGTGCAGAGTCGCTCGAGGCAAGAGGACCCAGAGCAAGCTCGGCTGAAACAAAAAGCTAAGGAGGTAAGCAGCACGAGGATCATTATGCGTGACATTTCAAGGCACCAAACATATTAATTTTTTATGCAGTACCACATATGTACTGAAAATTTAAAGTATCTTTATAAAGTTTCAGAAATTCTTTGAATCATTTTGTGACCACATCTGAGAAGGAACTTCTGAAAAGCTGAAACACACACTGAAAAACTTGTTTTACAGTTGTACAGATTTTGGGTATGCATGTTCACTGCACATTGAGCATTACAGAGAGATTAGTTGTAAGATAAAGGTTTTATCAGCACTTTTCCTTCCTTACCATAGCACTTAATGATCTGCTTTGCATTATAAAGGCTGTTAGACCACCTTTTACTGCAGCACTGCAGGATGTACAAGTTGTCGTGGAGTTCTTGTCTTTCTTTGCCATTGCTGTTGTGTATGTTGTGAGGATCTGCATCTGCTTATTCCTTATTGAGCTCAATAGCAGATGAGCTGCCACACAACAAAAAGGTTAACTTTAGTTTACAACGGCCCTGTTTCCACACTGTTTTTATTATGCTGTGTTGACAATGACTCATTTGGTGTTTAAACAAAAGCCAAAAACTTTTAATTACACCAAGGCTAAAAATCACCAAACCCTGAGTCACATTTTAACTACAAAAAACTGGATATATTATTATTTTTATTATTACTACTACTACTACTACTACTACTACTACATTTCTTTATTTTCAGTATCCACTTGGCAAATGTATAATTATGGTTGTCTGAAATATGGAGTGTGAGGCAGGGTATCCCCTGGCTGCAAGTCCATCAGAGAACTTTCACAACCACTCATTCACTCACATACACGGCCAACATTGGCTATTTAGTCACTAGTTCCCCTGAAACACGTGTCTGCACTGTAGAAGGAAACCTACACGAACATGGGGAGAACATGTAAACTCGAAACAAACTGACCTGTATTTGAACAAACACCTGATGCTGTAGGGAACCAGTTCTAACCTCTGCAACACTGTGCTGTCCTACTACAACTATAACTTATTATTATTATTATTATTATTATTACTATTATTTAGTGTAAGGAATGTAGTGGAGCTGTTGTAGTTAATTGTTTAAGAATTCCAGATTTGATGCTGGGTCCCCAACATAACTCGTGTATGTAAATCAAGGTGGGTAATAGGCTGTGTGATGTGTTTGCTCTTGGCACTTCTATCAGAATGGATCCTCTCAGTGCTAGATGATGGGCCTTCACCCCTTCTGTGTAATGCCAGATTAGCAGGTATATGTACATGCACATATCTGTGTTTTAATAACAGAAATAATACTTTATTTAATGTTTCTCGATGACAGGAATATATATATTTTTTGTGGTGTAACGGCCAACGTTTCTCAGCCTGGTGCCTTTACTAATTTCCATCACCTGATTGGCTCAAGGGAAGAGAACTGCCTGCTCACAGAAAATCTGTTTGTGTCACAGTTGAGTCAGTCAGCAGCCTGTCCATTTGCAGAAATTTCATCAGGATAATGAACTGTCGCTCATTTCCCTGGCAGCTGGTGGAGAATCCACTTTTTTCCTCCAAAACTATTTGAAAAATGGAATTGCTCTTAAGTGTTCTGTATTAAAATGAATTGAAATGCAAGCCGGAATCAAAATTAAATGTGATCTCCTTGGAGAGGGACGTGGGGGGGTGGCCAAGGTGAAGATTCTGGCTGTGAGGAGAGATGTACAGAAAGGGACAAATTAAATTGCTTGGAGGTTCTAGAGCCATTCCCTCATGATTTTTAATTTAACAGGCAGACCCACCATGTGGGCCCTGCTACTGTCCTGTGTTATTTTTCTATTATGGCTTTTGACTTGGATCTTGGCTGGACTGAGATGCAGCCAAGGGTTTGCTGCCCCCCTCAAACCCTATGTTGGCACACTGTGTGTCCATCATGAGAACTCGATGTCATCCACATCTGTCCAGTGTATTTTTAGTGTCGACACTGCCTTGTTCTGCTGATGTGATGCGGTTCCAGGGGTCACTGATTTGTGTTGTTTAACCCCCCAAATATTTGATGAAACAGCTTTAATGGTTCTAATGTGAATTTTGACCTTACCTCTCATGCCAACCCTTAACAACTCCTATTAAACAGTAACGGATGGTAATGAGAATGAATGGCTGCAGATGGAGCACAGTGAGACATGGTAGCTCAGGCAGAAATAAGTGTATCAATGACCTCTTTCCCACAACCCGGTGCACCTAAATAGATTAGTGGGAGATTGAGATGTAAATGAAACAATGGCATATAATAAAACCAAATATGTTCTAGAAAATATAAAAGGTACTTCGAGAGTATATACAGGTATCCCCCTACTTATGAGAATAATATGTTCCTGGGAATAGTCTTGTAAGATGAAATTTTAAAAGTTGGAGATGTAATTACCATTAAGACACAGACTTTGTAAATTCCCCTATGCTCAGCTGGTAAGCACAAAAAAATCAGCCTGTGTGGTCATAATTCCATATAAAGGTATTAAATAATTTCACACAAAAACTTTTAACTCAGAGATTCTCATCTCAAAGGATACTTACATGTGCCTCGGTGCCATGCTGGATTGATGTAAATGTAACATCATTAAAAACAAACAGACTCTTTGCAAAAACATTCATACTGTTTTAAAGTGCATGAAAAGCTAGACAATCTGCTGGGTTCCTTGGGACTGGGTTTCTGAGATATTAAGGCACTTGTGGTTAGCTATGGAAATGATATTTGGCTGTCACTGTGGACACCTCTGCATCTGTTGGCCTGGGCCTCTTCTTTCAGCAGTGGGGTGCTTCTGTTATCTGAAGTCCGTGCCCTATTGCAGATTTCTGGCAGGCTTGACACGGCTACCACTTGACAATGGTTGTGATGGCCATGCTGAAGGAGTAATACTGCAGCACTCATGGCTGATGGACATTGAGGAGAACTAAAGCACTGTTCCTGATGCTGAAGTGGCGCTGTTTGCATTGAGAGACAGGCAAGCTGCAAATGTGCAGGAAAATTTTTCCTGTCATGGGGCCGTCCCTGCCAGCCACACCAACAACAGCTAGCAAAAATCTCCGCCAGTACGGAACGATCAATGTGACTCTTTAGCATTTTGAAGAGACTTCATGAAATGTGTTTTTTTTTTTTTTTTTTTTACTGAAGTATTTTGTAGCTGTTTTGAGATTGTCAGTTGTAGGGAATTCTACTTTAAATGAGTTTTTAGTTCTGTGTTAGTAATACACTAATACAGAAATGGGTGGACATGCAGGCAATGGATCTGGTCTTCCATACTGTTTAATTTAGATAGCTGTTTTATTTGTGAACTTTAAGTTTTGCGTATGCCTATATCAAAAATGACAAAAATGGAAGTTATTAAAGAATGTGGACTAAAGAGTTTCTGTAAAATCTAATCAAACATCAAAAGTGGATTATTTTCTGTTTTTGATGTTTTTGTTTTTGAGTCATCAAACCACAAAGTTGTTTTAAGACCTAATTGTAAACACAAACAGTTTTTCCTTTCGTGGCTCAATTGTGTTATTGTTAGTTTCAACTTTACATTGTTTTTCCTCAAGACATATCTTGCTGGAAAAAACACTTGAAAAGTCCTTTGGTGTTTTAGTGTATTAGAATGTTGCTAAGTAGTGTAATGAGAACGAAAACAACACACATACACATTAAAAAAAAGATATAGCCTTGAGCAAGTTTGCAGCGAGTCTCCTCGGTGAGGGTCTGTACAGAGCCCTCCTTCCTTCGCTCCATCTCTTGCTCACTCTTTGTGTGCTGGTTGGCTCTCTGGGACCCCTCTACCAGGGGAATTGGGAGTGTTGGGTTACGCTTGTGGCAAACTCTTCGTCTCCCCCGCTTCGCAAGTCAAGTGAGGGGACACATTTCAATTAGAGAGATCGAACAAGAGGAACCCAAAATGCCGTTTCCCTTTTTTCTTTTTTGCACTTCAGAATGACTGACCTGTTTCAAATGTTTTTTTTTTTGTTTTTTTTGGAGGAAGTAAGAATGAATGAACGTGAATAAACAATCTGAGAGGGGCCCACTGTGTGGAGATTTCTGTCTGTACGTTGCCATTAGATTGTCATGTTCGTTAATTAGAGAGCGAACCGGATTCACCTTGTTAATTAGAGGGACTGGCGCACAGTAAGGGGCCCGGGGCGGTGCATGAGAGGGGCCTTGTGCCAGCGCCTCCAGTCCGCTGACTGTGAAAGAGCTCTTCTCATCTACCTTCCACTTTTTGATTGGGAATGAATAAATCATCGAGATCTTACTCATGGAGCACGAATATCTGAGTTTACATTTTTGCGAGATGATATGATCAGTGAAAGGTGATGACTGCTGGATCTCAGTTTTTTAAGAAAACTGTGCTATGCAAAAATGCAAAATGTGGAATGAGGTTTTTTCTGAAATGTAACAACTAAAATTTAGCTTAGCTAAGCACTTTTGTTGAACAACCAATTTCTTGATTTATTGTGCTTTTTTCAAAGTGATTAGTCTTCTAAAGTAATGTCTAAAGAAAAAATTGAATTGTTAATGTGCATCGTATGTGATTTCACAGAAAAAGTTTTTTTTATTCTATTTATTCATAAAATACATTGTTTTACATGTCTTAAATATACACATGAATAAAATGAATTTGTCTTTTTTCTTGTCTTTATTACTGAAATATGAAGGAAAGCCTGATGCGTAGGATAGTCAGCTATTAGCTGGTCTCTGTCTAAAGACCAGGATGGTCACATGTCCGCATGTCTGTGTTTCGGTACTAAAGGCACTAATGGTAATGAATACAGTAAAGAAGTGAGGTTATATAGGTGAACATGACTCAGTCTGTATTTGGGAGAGTGTTGTTTGTGTCGAGTGTTCTGTAAGTCAGATGGAATGCTTCCCTTCTCTTTTGTGTTGGGTCAGAATAGGAGGAAGGCTGTCATGTAGAGAACTCGCCCGAAATACAGTAAAGTTCCCAGATCAGTGGTTCCCAGCCTTTCCACATATTTAATGTCCCACTAACTACATTTGGCTGTTCAAAAAGTCATGTCATGGTGTGCTGGAATGGTTGAGGGTGCTGTTGTGGAAATCTGGGTACCCCTGTCCTCTTTGTTTTTAGCTGTTTCGTTTTAAGGGATGTTCAGTAACTAAGCTTAATTATTTTCCTGCAGTGATTCTCATTTTATCATTCTTGGAAAATGAGTTTAGTTCAATTTAAGCAGAATAAATGTAATTTCAAGACAATAACTGCATGCTAAAGAAATTATGGAAAGATAGAAAATCAAACAAATATCTGATGATTCCTGATTTCAGTGTAAAAGGCAGTTGGATATTTTATTCCTCTTTGTAAAGAGCATGGATTTTTAATAAGGAAAGGCACTTGAGTTTACAGATATGTTTATGGCATAAATTTGACTAATTTGGGCAAAATTAAATCAAAATTGGGTATATATGGAATTGATTTCTGATGGAGAGGCTATATAAGCCCTCATATTGTTTGTTGTAGTGTGTTTGGCTATTGTTCCCTTCCCCCTTTTGCACTCCCTGAGGGTGTTGGAGAGGGGTCGGTAGAGGTGCATCATGGATGGGGCCCCACCCTGCTGTTAACCCCCCCATCCCCCGTCAAAGCCACGCTGCCGGCCGTGATGTCGGTCCTGGTGTTATGTGCTGCAAAGGACATCTGTCAGCAAGCGTCTGGGGGCCCTGGGCAAGCCCTTGAGATGCTTGGGGGTTGGGGGGCTTTGTTACACAGACACAACATGGCAGATTGCAAATTCAGAGGACAGAATACATCCTTAGCCATGTTTGTTTTCTTTAACGAAAGTGTTTTTCTCACAGGTTTAGGAGGGGGATACTTGCAAATCCTACAACTTGAAGGAATACATTTTTAGTGTTTTTTCTAATAATACGAGTAAGTGATCATCAGACCAAACCAGTAGCCAGGTTTCCAATTAGTTATATAAATGTATGTTTGCCCTCATGATCATCCTCATTGATGTACATTGTCACTGTATATTTGACACCCCTTTCTACTCCTGAATACTTCTAGATGAAAAGGTGGCACAGTGTATAAATAAGCATTTAGAACATTGACCCACGTATTCTCCTGTAAGTTTATTTGTGTTGCATTTATGCAGTTTAACTAATTTAGCATTTGTTGTCGAGCTATACTGCAGTTAAGCACCCCCCGCCCCAGCCTGGGCTACAACTTCCAGCATTCTGATACATATCATCTGTATTTTTCCAGCAGAGAAAGTGATTGAAATAAGGGTTTTACAATTGCAGCTGAACATTTACCAGGCACTTAGAAATGAATATGTTTATTTACCGTTTCCTCAGAGGCAGATAATTGCAATATAGCTGAAACACCCCTGAAATTCTCCATGGCCTAACTGCAGATAGGGATCAATCGAATTTTAAAGCAGTGCTCTCAGTCTGCCCCTCTTTCCTGACCTTTGTAGATGATTAGAGTCTGCAAGCATTTCTGTGGGCCTCCAAAGGGCAAGGTGGGCATGCTGCTGGAGCTTGCATTTAGAAAGCTTACCAATTTGGCCTGATGTTTAAACAAAGAGTCAAACAGGATCTGGTGAATCTGCCTTTACACGCTCTTATAAAAGCTTAAAGTTTTAGTTCTGAGAGACACATTGCTTTATGTGTTGCTGTTTTTCTAGTTAAACTCAGTTATAGTCATACTAGCTGAGTCTCGTACTGCTTTGGTTAAAAAAGTGTAGCGGTGGAAAGGGAAAACGTAATAACAGATTATATTAACACCAAAATGTTTTACTGTTAAAATAGTTGCATTTAGTGCACATGTATTGTTGGACAGATGAATGCCACAGAGAGTGACACACATACCATTTATAATGAAATGGAAAGGAAAAAAATATCACCAAACTTTATTACCCTTACAATACTAATGCACAGTTTGTCATATATAATTTCTTATTAATTTGTATATTTTTATTTGCTGACATATAACAGTAAATGGTCAAACCCACAGGTGGCACTGTGACAACTGTGACTGATGACAACAACGTACTTGCCAGCCATAGTGACGTGCACACAACAATAACAAATATTTTATCACCAAACCTTATTACTTTTAAAATTGTTGAATTTAGTATGTTTATGTGTTTATGAGAGAATGTATGTCAGCATGTCATGTGCGGTGTACAGTCTAACATGCAGATAGTAATAAATTATATATGATATTTTATACCCAAACGTTATTATAAGACTAACCATAAACAAACCAGTCTCACAAACAGCCTCCTTATTGTCAAGTGGGCTGTGCTGTGCTTAGTGAAGTACATTGGGGAGGATGCAGAGCACTGGGTTTCAGATGGCCGAATGGCCACTGCATTCATGGAAACAAAGGAGCGTAGCTGTGGGCAATGCTGAATGGTGCCCTGTGTCAAGTGGAGATATCGCAAAACTCATGCCATCAATTCAATTTCATGGAGCCTGGTTTCGGGGACTGTTTGACTGCCACAATGTGTGTTATCTCTTGCTCAGTGCATCTTTCCCATGCCTTCAGTGGTTGGACACGATCAGGTCAGAGTAGCATATATTAATGCTGAAATAGCAGAGATTGTGCCCAAATAAACTTTTGTGGATATCAGTGAAGACATCAACTCTGTGACAAAATGACACATTGGATAGTTATTTCATTGCTTGTGGGACATATTAGTCAGAAGTGTCTGTTCAGTTAATTGGCTTGTTTCTTTTGCAGTTATCAGCAGATATCAGTACTCTTAATTTTCCAGAAATCTGTACTTAGGAGCACAGTATCAGCTAGGTTGTGGTGCAGAAAAAGGTTTACAATGTTGTATACTAAAAAAAATTAAACAAAATAAAACAACAGTCACACAGTGTCACGATCTGGTGACACCTTTGTATTTATCCCATATGCCCATTGTTGGATGTGTTGTTTGTTGAAAGTTCATGATTACAACGGTGTGTGTGTGTGCGCGTATGCGAGCACACGTGTATGCATCTATGTATCAAGGAGTTGACAGGAGGTGACAGCGCTCATGGCACCAGGGGGTCCTCGGTGCTCACAAGTTGATGGGACAGAGCAGCCTCCTCCCAGCATTTCTGGCTCTTCAGGCGCCCCGTGGGAAGACGTGACATTACCTAAGGGCAAGACTCTCTGCCACATTAAAGAAGGAGGGGGGGGCATCACGGAAAGTGTTGCCAGTGTGACAGGGCTAGTGAGATGCATGCAGCAAATACCTGACGACACACTGTCATCTTTGCAGGCGTGGTGGGGGGAAATGTAAGCGACAGGATAGCAGGAGGAGAGGTCAAATCCAGAGCAGTGTATTACACTATTGAGGAAATTCATTAGATGAGTGATTGCCACACAACTACAGAAGGAAACTGTCAACTGACAGGCTTATATACTATGGTGGCACTAGGTTCAGATCATTCACTAGACATGCAATACCTGTTCATACAGTTCATTGCAACAACCTTCTGTAAATGCTATGTCATTGCTCAATGGAAACATTTAATAAGTGCATTGTATGTGATTAATAAGTTACCAATCATATATTTAAGTAAGAGGTGAGAGTTTTTATCTAAAAAGCTTTTAGATGTCAGTAGGCAGCACCGTGTATATGGAAGTGGTCTCCAACCATTCCCTACCACATCCAACCATACTACAGTTCACACTCAACTAGTAACCACTGGGGATGGTTTGTTTCAAGTTTCCTAAATTTGGGGAAAATGGTCATGCATTCTGTGACCAAAACTTGGGCTCAGGTCCCTGCATTGTCATATTTATCATCTGTGTATGGAGCTCTGTTAATATTGCTGTGCCTGCTCGCAGTGGAGCAGGACTGTTCATCTTTCCTGAACTTACTTGGGTGGAGGAGACATAAGACTTAGGTGATGGGCTGTTTCTTCAAAACTGGGAGATATAACAGTAAACCTTGGCCATGTAGTGGGCCACCAAAATATACTATTGTTCAAATTGAAACAGATAGTCACTCAGGAAAACAGTTGTTACAGTATGTGGTCTGGATGATTTGGACACAAGACCGGAGGCCCATATCATCAGGCAGAACTTGAGCCCTCCTATACTTTACTACTGTACTGAAAGCTGCAGTTGTGTACATAATTATTGTGAGTTCATGTGAATACTCTGCTTGTATTATCAGTCAGTTTTATGGTATATAGTAGATTGTACTTGTTATTTTGCTATGGTGTTAGGATGTCACAGTAGAATATGGACACTAGGATAAACTTTCTACTAAACAGCCATATTGTTTACTCCCCTTTGGTACTCTGGTGAGCGCATACTTTGCTCACTGTACTTGCTGTACTTATTTATGTGCTTAAGATCTCTGTTAATTATGTCACTATATACTTTCAGAAGAATTAAGCAATATTTGCATTTTGCAGGAATTTCTCTACAGTCTTACGTTGTTCAAGCATAGGTATTATCACCACCCATTGTATCCAGGTGTTTCTTTTTTGACCGCTATCTATAGTTGTTACTGCAAATCATGTATATGACCCTTTTCATTGGCTGAGTCCCATTTAGCATTTTGCCAGAACATGAGCAGGGCTTTAGAGAGTTCTGAGCTTTCCTAGCTGTAGGGTTATTGGCACTTCTCTAAGTATCTACTATGTGTGGGTTGACAGTTTGAGACACAGCACTAAAATACTCTATACACACACACAACATATGGGCACAGAAATACTGCCTGTTTTTTGATGAACTTGTTAATAAATTGGTTCAGGCTTTGTGCCTGGTTGTGTTACATACACATAAGGTCTGTGCGTGTGTGTCCTTTTGTCCATTAGATGCAGCAGCAGGAACTTGCACAGATGAGGCAGCGGGAAGCCAACCTCACAGCATTAGCTGCCATTGGACCACGGAAGAAGCGCAAGCTGGACTCCCCCACTTTGTCATCAACAGGGACAGAGGTAAAAGATCCCAGACATGCAGACACTACCAGGAAGATAGCTACATCTCTTAGATTTTTGTGGATTCAGTGAAGTTAAAATCAAGAGCATGGTTTTGGAAAAAAATATAGACTACAAACAGCAAACCTGTTAATAACTGCATATTCAACTCAGGATCTCACACTTAAATTTCTTTGCTGTTATGTTATTTAAGCATTTGGGCCCATGACATATATCATCACCCTGCAAGTAGATAACTGCATTATCCCCTGTAGCCAGACCATATTGTTCATTGAGTGTCTATGGAGAACTGCATGTGCTATTGCAGCATAACATTTAAGGGACTAAAAGTTTTCTGTTCGAGAATGATAAATACAGATATCCCCCCCATTTAAGAGTGTAGTGTATTTCCGAAAATCAGCTAGTAAGGTGCTTGAACACCTCAATACTCATAAGTGAGAAAAATCTATCTCATATTTGATAGTAACTCGGTAAATGATATTAGATCATTTTACTCTTATCCGCGAACAGTAAGGAAAAACTCGTATCGAGGGATTTCTGTACGTGTAAAGTATTTAAAGTATCCTCAATATATTTCACTACAGATAGTTGGTTCAAATGGACAAAAAAACATTGATTACCATAGTATAGCCTAATAAAACAATTATTTTAGTTTAAGCTGACCTATTTTCAATGATTTTTGAGATGACAATTATAATTACTATGGACATTTTAAAAACATTTTATTCTCTTGAATGCATCACAACAAATCAAATCCATGAAATAAACATGCTAATATTTATAAATATATTTCTCATAACTAAGTAAAGGTTACTTACCCACACAAGTGTGTCCTGGAAGCTGGTGTCTTCTAAACTAGGTTAAGGTTGAATGCCGGCACTGTTTAATAACGTGTATAAAGGGACATTTTCCCAGAAGGTAGGTTCAGGCTCAAAATTTTCTATGAATTGAATTGAATTAAAAATATGAAACATACATTTTTATTGTTTAGAACTATATTAGAGTTAAAAGTAAGCAACACTTTGTTCAATCTGCTGCAGAAAGTATTGCTGAATGCATCTGGTATAGGAAGCATAAATAACGAAATAAAAGCATTACTTCTGGTCCTTGAGTGCTTTCTAGTTTGCTCTATTGCATTTTATACTTAATCCTTTTATCAAGCATCCAATCCTTCATCCCCCAAGAAGCAACCATGTATTTTTAAAACAAACCCAAATAAAACAAACAATGGTGTCCATTCTCAGCTAAAGTCCTTAGCTCTTCTTGCTTTTTAAAATGGGTATGTGTACCGCTAATTAAAATAAAAAGAAGGCATGGAGTCATAGTTCTATTATGAGCGATTGTGGGGAAGGAATGAGATGAATTTTAACTTATTTTCACTTCATTTTCACCTCCTCTCGTTGCTGGGTTTCACACGGGGGCCTGGAGCCCCGCGGCGCTGCACTGCGCCTCCCTTCTTGAGAGCAGAGCGAATATGACTTTTCTAAGGGGGTCACGGGATGCCTGGCAGGCCTGTGGCTGTTTGCTGGACGGCTGCCTGCTCTCAGCCTCACTGAAGGGCTTGTCATAGATTTCATCTCCACAGAAATGGGCTGGAGGGCCCCCCAGGCTAGGGGGCGCGAGCAGGCGGATGGGCCGTCGGAGCCCATGCTGATTATTTCCCACTGACAACAAATCCTGAGGTTTTCGCATTAATCCCAGACAAAGGCGGCCCTTCACGGCTGCACCAGTGAGACGGAATCAGGAAGGGGATAATGACCTCTCTTGGATGCCTCCATTGCTGCTAGGAGAAACTCCTGGTGAAATCCGGTCCCTGCTGACGAACCCCCAGTAACCCCATCCCCACTCCCAATTCCCTGTCCATTGATAAAATACAGGTGACAGTTCTTTGGGGAGTATATGCGGATTTTTTCCCCCCGTCTTCCTGTGAAGGTGACTTGGTGTTGTGGGACAAGACCCGGGCTGCCGTAGGGCCTGAAAGCGATAGTCAGGCAGGACAGGGGTATCTGCAGCTTGATCTGGCCTGCAGAGGGGAACAAAGAGGCCTTATGCTGCTCCGGTGGGCGGATTAGTTACACCGCAGCATTAGAGGCTTTTCATAAAAGGGGTGGGGGGAGCAGCATGGCCTGGCAGTGGCTGGGAGGGGCGCTGCTTTTGAAGTCCACTAGGAAGACAGCGTAGCCTGTGGAGAGGTGCAGTGTAGTCAGCGAGGCCCGAGAGCAGTGTGGGTATTTCATTCCCCGCCCCCCACCCCCATGCTGCTTCTGTCGGCCTTCTGTTCTCTGCCCAGTGCATTGATCACCACGACGTGATTAGCCCACGGTACGGGAGGCATGGCTTGCCAGAGAAATTTATTTACCTTTCTGAATTATGGTTGCCTTGAGATAACTATTGACACAGACATGAAATATTTATTTCCTGTTTAAGACTCAGATTAAGTGCCATTAAAAAAAGGGTTTTCATTACATCCAGGGCTGTATATTTTCTCCTCCTTTGCTGTGTGGGGGCATCGGGGGAGGTTGCATCTAGCATTATGGCGTAGCTTGTGCCTCATTCCAGCCACCCAAGGAACCATGAGCACGGTGCTGGGGAACATAGGCTCAGTCGGTCCTGCTGGCTGTCCCCCTCCACACAGCTGTGTATCCAACTGCACAGCTTGGAAAAGCTAATGGCTGCATTTCTTCTTTTTCACCCAGTATTCAGAACTATCCAGTAGTACTTTCCAGGATGTAAAATTGCTCCCCCAATAAATATAACTGAAGGCCAACCATGAGTTAAATATCCAACTTTCTTTCAGAAATAGCCACTGGCACTGAATATTGAAACCACAAAAACATTTTGAAAGAAAGTGATTAGTGAACTTTTCATCCATAGACACACAGACAGCCAAACCCTGACAACACCAAATAAACGGTTATGAGCAGGAGTGAAAATTAAAGGCTTAAACACATTGGAAAAAAGACTGAAGAAAATGGCTCTTCCTGGTACTGCACCTTCTGCATTATATTGGCATTTAAAAGAGTAAAATGTTAAAAAGGAAACAGGTTTAACAGTAGCAGTATGTTATTTTTTTCCATTTGAATTCATTTCACCTACTTGGAGAGTCTGTATTAGAAAAGAGAGCGAGGCAGAAAAGGGGGGCGAACAAGGAAAAGTGATGCCCTTTCCTGCAGCTAAATTAACAGGAATCACGTGGAAAACAATCTGAGCCTGGTATGAAAAGGGGAACCATTAAAATTAGCCCCTGGCTATGGACTGCACCCAATATCACTAAAGCTACACTCTCTGCAGATGTGGAGGCTGGCTTACAGGCAAACTGTGCTCTGTTCTATAGCTACAATTAAAATCAACCCTTCTGCCAAAAAGTCGAGGGGGGGTGCGTGCGGATTTGTGAGTTGGGGAGGGAGGCGTCAGACGTGAAACATCAAAGGCAGATTGAAATTTGCAGTTAATAATAACAGTGGTCTCCCAGCCCCATGGTTCTTGGAAGCCCCCACCACCACCTTGCTAATGAGCAATTTTGACCTCTGGTTTGTAAGTTAAACTTGTAATCTTGGGATTTACTTCATTAACCAACTTAATATCTGTCGTCCACTCTCCAGCAACCCCCTAATCCTCAACGACATTCATCCAGAACCTCACTCCTCCCACTCCAGATCCTCCTTTCTTGTCAGAGTTCTTTGCGCCCGCGGTAAGCGGTCAGGTCATCAGCCATGTAAACAGCAGGCCCATAGAGGCCTGTTCGTTCCTAAAGAGGAAGACCTTTCATCCTCTCTGCCCTGCCTGGGTGGTGGGAGAATGGGTGTTTGGATTGAGCTGCTGGAGCTGTTTGGGACGGTATAATTCCCTCCATTAGCATATTGAAGGGTGCATAGCGCGGGTGGTGGGTGACTGATGCCGACACTCTTTACGTTACTGTCATCTTCGACTCTCCACACAAATGGTTACATGAATAATGTATTGCTGGTGGTGGATTTGGAATTACTGCTACATTTACATGTGTATAATATAAAGAACCTGCTCGGAGGATGTCCTGTGACTTATCTGCATGTGTTCAACCTTTACATGATTACAAGGAGCATGAAGGATCTGCTCTCTGTTGCATAATGTCAGAAAAACAATTTCACACTAAACTTTGGCCATCTTCGCCTTCAGGCCATTCACAGCCTGTAATTTTCTTGTATCAACCTCCTCAATTAGGCAGGTGGTTTTTGAATTTTGTTTATCTGTTTTTAAAACGTATTTTGATTTTTCACTGGGCTATAGTTATGAAAAAATGTATTGTGCTGCATTTACAGTGACTGGCTTCTGCAAGTTAGATCAGTTTACTGCGTTACAACCTTCACCTGGAAAGTCGGAGTGAACATTCTGTTGGATTAGGGATAATGCATTTTATCAGACAGAATGAGAAGGATGCTAAAAATCCAATAATATGTGATGTTAAATTTGCTCTGATTTTTGCATTTATTGTATAAATATTTGCACTGGGTTGTGTGGAATTGGTTTCCTTTGAGTTGAGGCTCACTTTGATTTGCTCTGCAGAGTGCTTGATTTTGATGAGTGCAGGTTTTGAAGTGGACCTTTTTTGACACCTCACAGACGCCCAAACTCTCCATAACTCCTGGACTGCTGTGGGGAGGTGATTGGCGATACTGTTAAGTGAATAATGTCACGTTAATGCCCACACAGGCAATGGAGAAGGGGGATGATCTCATGCTTACAATGTGTACCCATGAGAAAGCGCTGGCGCTGGTCTCTGTTGGAATGTGAAAGGAGATGCGCATCTGAGAAGATGACGCTGTATCTCAGAGACATCGAGTAGACAACTGTGCAGTCTGGGGACAGGGAACATGCACGCGGAGGCAGCTTAAAGGGTGCCGCGAAAAAAATTGGCCTGACAGATCCGTGAGACACAAACCTCTGTTGAAAGAGAGGATAAAAAACTGAGGCGTACCACCGCTGCCTTGTGACACGGCCTGCAGATTCTGATTAAACAGCCCTGTCCAAAGAAGCTAGGATCAGCAGGGCCCAGAGGGACAGGAGCCACTGTGCACTGGCTGCTTTGCTCCTCTCACCCAGACCTCACAGGGTTTGCATGCTGGCCCTGTGGGCGGTGCCCAAGACCATGCCCATGAGCCCCCAAAGTCATATTTTCAAACGGCTTCTCTACTCCTCTGCTTCTTACAATAACTCCTGTTTCAGGTTTGCAGCTTTGATACAGGGGCACACTGAGCTAGAGTGTTTTTTTATGGAAGTCTTGTTTTCTTCTTCTTCTTTTTATTATTACTATTATTGCTAATATTATATAATAATAATAATAATAATAATAATAATAATAATAATGAACTGCTTTAGTAAAATATCCAGCTGAAATTAAACTGGTAAATTTGTTGGCTGCACAACAGCAACAAAATATTATTATTATTATTATTATTATTGTTATTGTTGTTGTTGTTGTTGTTATTATAAATATAATATATCGATATTATATTATTAATATTTTACTCAAGCAGTTCAAGTTATGTATTTTGCTCAAGACTATTGTAGATAAGCCCCTCCAAGGACTTCAAGTGGAAGCATGGTGTTCGGAATTCTTACACCTCAGCTGTCCTTTTGGACACAAAAAAATGTTTTCAGGATATTGTATTGGTTCAGTGTGTAACTTGGCGACTACAAATATCTTAGTTTTGTGTTTTATATCCTTAGCAAAAGTAGGTTGTGGTATTGTGGAAGAGGGAATATTGAATAAGAGCAGTGTACTTTTTTAAGCTATTAAAATGGTTAAAAGCTTGTGATTTACAGTTTTACACTTTTAATACAACTTTGGAGTTAGCTTAACTGATTATAGCTGAATTAAAAACTGGTAACAACTTTAAAGCAGATGTCATTACATTCCTAATAACATGAGATTTGTTCATGTACATTATCAGTAATATGTTTGCATGATCATTTCATTTAGAGAATTAAAATCTTATTTTAAACTTTAGTTGGTTAACATTTACAACTTATATTTCTCCTTTATTCAAAGGAAATTTTTTACTCTCTTTATTACCACCTTTAAGTTTGCACTGTAATAATGGTTAAATATACAGTTTTCACAACAAAGTTGAGCCTCAGGCACTTAAAAGATACCCATCGTAAAGAAATTAATTACCTCCCTTGTTAATCTTGATATAATTAAGTTTCGGAAGAACAAAATTAGCTGCAGTTTCACTCATGTTTGGGGGAATCGAGGTGCTGTGATGTGGGGCTTCGCCCTACTCTGCTGGCCAGGGGCCTTCCGGGGCGACCAACCCCCAGGGGCTTGTGGGGGATGGCTTAGCTGAGTCTACACTGTGGCTTAACCACGGCTGCCTCTTCTGTGCTCTGAGCCATTCAAGTGTTGCCTTGCTGCACAGCCACTTCTTATAATATATTTAAATTATACTTAAAAATTGGTGATATATGAGTTAGAGTTCTTGAATTGCAAACAAAAGGCCATGGGTTTGATTCCCTGCTCCCAATATTGTAACCCAGAGCAAGGTACTTACTGTGCATTGATACAGTAAACATTACGCAACTGTATAAATGGGTAAATAATTGTATCTTAGTATATAGTTCTAACACAAACTTATTTTGGGGGAGAACACATCAGCTAGCTAGATAAAGAAAAAGTTTTTTGTATGTGACTGATGAAGTCTTATGTTTACCTGTTGTTGAACTTTTGTGACATTTGCAGCTTAGCTTTTGTGCCTTTCTTCAGGACCCATCTTTCTCTATTTAGATTTGACCCAGTTTCTTAACCACTTGTCCAATGCTGATCCATACGTGCGAGTGTTTGGCTTCCCATCCAGAGGGCTGTCGTTCCAGCTTTGACTCCAGTATTTTTAATGGTTTAATAAAGTCTAGGTGGATATGAGTGCCTCCCACACACTTCTTAATGTAAAGCAGAGCCTTAGCAACATCTATGAAACTTTTGGATTGATCCTTTACCCTTACACTCACCCATTATATATTAAACTGCATGTCAAGTACATGTTTTGTTAAGTCAATGGGAATGCTCACCATGTTATTTACATAGCCTGTCCTGCTGTAGGTTCTCTTTCTGTTATGTTCAGTTTGCATACAATAGTGATTCAGTTTTTAATGTGACTTTTTAAAATTCTTCTTCAATCTAGTGTCAGTGTGTCGTCTCACATTGCTGCATAGCTTTTTATTTTTGTATTTTGTATTTGCAAAAAGTAGTTTTTCCAATTTTATCATTGTTTTAAATGGAGTGTATTTTGGCTCTAAATGTTACAGCCTGAGGAAAAGACAGCAAGTTGAGAGAAAGTGCTGGGAATGACTTTTCACGAGGAACTTGGGAAGAGGAAGGCAAGGTGCAGAGGTTGGGAAAATGATAAAGTTTGTGGAGAAGGTTGTACCATAGTGTTTGGACTCCCTCTATAAGTGATTGGCCTCCTGTCTGGGGTTAAGGTGCTTTTTTTCCAAGGAGAGGTGGAACTTGGACTGCAACAAAGCACATGCACATGCAATTGCACATGGACTTTTAACCTGAAGGTTACTAGTTCAAGTCCCATAAGGGATCCAGATGCAGTACCCTTGAGCAAGGTACTTTACCAGTACAGAATTATTACTGTAAAATATCTAGCTGTGTAAATGTTACTTGTACTGGATGAATTATTTTATTTTATCTTTTTAAAGATTATTATTATGTATTCATTGAGGTGATGCCTTTCTCAAAGGTGATTTAAAATTCCAGGTTTTCTTTCTAAACTGTTGCCAGTGATTTTTCCATTTGTTTCATTTTTACTGCATCAGTTCAGCATGAGTATTTTGATTAGGGGTACTGCAGCAGGAGTTGGGATTTGAACCCTAGTTTTTCTATTGGAAGGTAATGGTTGTACCACTATGCCACCAGGTGACCAAAAACTTATCTTTCTCATAGGTTTTCAATGGCTTTTTTTAAATAACAAAGTCACATCATCTTTGCTTTTTCAGTCCTACAGATGTTATCTGCCAGAATATGCAAAAACTGGATCCTTTTTAACCCACTTTCTTGTTATTCAGGTGACACATAGAAAACTATTGTGCAAGTTCATTTGAATGCCCCCTGCTTTTTTGCTGAGACAGAGGTTGGATTAGAAAGAGGGTGACCGCACTGTCTGCAGATGAAAGTTCTGATGTGGCAGACTAATTCGTTTCACATGCTGCACCAAGGCACCTGTGTGCTGCTTCAGACTGGCTGTTGCCCTGTTGCTTACATGGAGAGCTCATCTGCATGTCATTTTCAGTGTTAGTGTGTTTAAAAACATTATATTTTAGAAGAATTCCAAAGAAAAAACCTAAATAGTGTCTTCAAAGAATTTGCAATAATGTCATTAAATGATCAGTGATCTTCTGTAATTATCTATTAATATTACTGGAAGCATTGTTTTTCAAAATGGAGCACCTAAGGACTCCCAATTAACAGGGTTTAGGAAATCTAGTGAAGCTCCATTTAAACTCATCAAGGGGCTGGAGCATCTCTTTCCTAAAGTGGGTTAATTGGGGTGTATTTGTTTTGCAGCCCCTCTTGCACCCCCTTACTCCCCACTGAGTTCAGTCCTATGGAGTGAGCTTCTGACCCATAGCCCCTAAAATTCCTTCAGTATGGTTCATCTCAACCTCATTTTTTCCTTTGACACCAACCTCCTTTGTCAGTATAGATACTGCCCCTCAGGTGCCCCCAGTACCACCATCTGAAACCCTCCTCACTTTAGCTACCAATAGGCATGGTGGAAAACATCTCTTTCTCTGCTGCCCCTGTATCTTGTTTAAATCTAACTCATACTTTCCATGTTTTGTTGATGTTCTGTTTTTTGTGCCACCCATCATCAAAAAAGGCAGTAAGGCTAAAATTAACAACAGAAAATGGCGCAAGCAAATAAACAAGCCAATCCATTAGCGAGGACGGTTTATTGGCTTGCTTGCCTCTCCTCAAATGGCGGCCCATTAAAAGTGGTAATGTCTGCCGGCAGCAGTGCCTGCAGGAGCAAAGTGAGGCCAGGGAAGGCCTATTTCACATGCATCAGACACCAGAATTAAATAGACCAATGTTCCCTAAAAAGACTGAAGTACATCTCTTTCTGATGTGCGTCTCAGGCAAGAAATTCATTGATCTCAGAATGTCCCTTGGCAATTATAAAATATTAAATCCAAGTCACACTTCTCGACTCAGCTTAATTTTTTTCTCTTTTCACAGCTTTCCATTTGATCAATTTTAACAAGTTAGGAATGGCTTCTAATAGAAAAAAAAATTCTACACTCCTAAAGGTGCTTACTTGAAAACATCCTTTGTTGCATTTTTTTCCTGATTTATTACATTTTTTATTACAAAAGCAAAATTCATTTAGCTTTTTTTGTGTCTGTGGGAGGTTTGGTGTCACTGCACTCTTCATCTGTAGGCACTGGCCACAGATACTATGAGTGTGTGTTTCCACAAATATATATTTACTGTTATTATTTTTAATTACATTTTTGCTTGCTTCAATTTAATAAATGCATACAAGATTGTGATCCACTGAAGCTGAGGGTGTAATTCTGCTAGTGTTTGGTACAGAAAGCAGGAGTGGTAATTATTTGCAGTCTTGGTTAGGCCTGTGGCTCTGGTGTATGTCGCTGCCACAGGCAGTGGGCTGCCCTTCACCATCCTCGGAGACCATCACAGGGGTCCGCCATTAATTGCCCCAATCATTACATTTAGCTGGGATTTTAGTAAATATATTCATCCCAGCTGTTTGACAAGGTACACAGTTCATTAAATCCCTGTGCATATTCCCTTGTTACCCTAATTAAGGTTTATAATCAATCATTGCTTGTGCAGTACATGGCATTGCCCGATTTGTTTCAGGGGAGTCGCTTTTTTTTTTTAAAGGTTTTAAGCAGTAGTATCCGCTTCGAAATGCCTCTCCATTTAGTGTACCAAGTGCAATGGGAATTAGACGTTCTGAGCTAATTAGCAAGCATGATTAAATATGCTGTTCAGGCCTCATATTGTGGCATATAATCTCAGGAGTTAAACATATTCACATCTTAATATTATTCCGTTCATTTTAATTTGAAAAAGAGAAATGATATTTTATATTAATGTTTCACAATAGTGATTTCACACTATTTTTGTGATATAAGATGCAGGTGCACATTGAATAAGACATTGACTTTAAATGGAAGAGGAAGAAAATGGACACATCTGAGTACCAAAGGGCTCAGATAAATGCCACATTGAGCTGGGTTACCTTCCAATCCCGCTCTCACAAACCATGACATGTCCACAGAATTTTCACAGATTGCACTGAACTCACAGCCATTCAAAAAGTGGTCTGTAAAGACTGGGGACATCAAACCAGTATGTGTCTTTGGTGTTTAATTAATCTGCAGTGTGTTATGGTTAGTCTTAGTTTCACAGGGCTGTAGTGTGTGATTTGAATTGGTAACTAAATACAGGTGCCTCGTAATTTGCATTTTAAATTGTAACCATTTTAAGTCCAACTGGCAATTCTGTTGTTGCATTGTTGAATTAAAACCTTAAATTCATAATGAAAATGCCTGGGTAGTTCATGAAAATATGCAGTCTTTTTCCCCAGATGTAAAGTATTTTTATAGAGTTTCAAGTGTTTTACATTATCTAGATTTGTATAACGATAAAGGTTTGGTCCTAGATGCATTCTTTATTTTAAAAAAGAAATTATAATTTCATGTACAGATTGTGTGTCAGAGCAGGTAATGCTTGATGACATGACCCTGAATACTGCCTGTATGCACAAATCTGTTTACACATACCTAGGAAATGCATTTCTGCTTAGTTTGTGGGGTTCACAGATAATGGAGGAAGATAGGAGGCTGGCAGACCACCTGTTTTGAGATTGAGTCCTTCCCGTCTGTTCCTGGGTGGTCCTTTGTCAGGGCTAGAGCCTCACTGACATGCAGTGAGCATGGGCACACTGTATTTGAAAGCCTGGCCATCATGTGCTTATGTGCATGTGCACACTGCACAGATGTATCTGACTGTGAGCACTGTGGAGCTGCTCCCCTTCTCCAGCAACCTCCCGCTGCAGGAAGTGTGAGCATGGGCCAACGGGTGTGCCTGCAGCGACCAGCCTGCAGCACAGGAAGAAGGGAACATTTCCTTTACAAGTCGAGTCATTAACATTGCAGAGATGGGTGTGGGTTTAAATTGAGTCAATATGTAGATAATGAATATACATACACAGAGTTAGATACCAGCATGGAGAGTGTGTGGGCTTTTTTCCCATTTTTTCAGCTATCCAAGCAGCTATGGACCACATAATGAATGAGCTGCTTGGTCCTTTTTATACTGATGTCCCAGGAGAATTTGAGGTGAAGGGACAGTGGCAGTGGGCAGATGGTCAGAAACAGTATGGTTGCTTTTGAGGAGTTTGGGGCACCCTGGATGAAA
Source organism: Arapaima gigas (assembly GCA_900497675.1). Taxonomy (NCBI): domain Eukaryota; kingdom Metazoa; phylum Chordata; class Actinopteri; order Osteoglossiformes; family Osteoglossidae; genus Arapaima; species Arapaima gigas. Next base: position 171,136 of record UFQX01000090.1, on the reverse strand, counting down.
CAGCAGTCCATCACAAGGTCAAATGTATGTCTTTAGACTGTGGGAGGAACATTGATGTAAACACAAAGAGTGCCTGCAAATCCCACATAATCAAATTCAAACCACATAGCACAGCTGCTGAGCATCAGTGCTACCTGATGTGCCACTATGCTACCCTTCATTTTTATTTTTGCTATTTTTAAGAGTATGTTTATTCTGTTTTTAACATGTTATCTGACTTTCTGCAATTCTTCCTCAACCTGTCAGTTTTAGTGTGTCCTTCAATGCTATGCATTATCATCTTAAGAACATTTTGGGTCATTTGGCTGGAGATGGTTTAGTTACTTGAGTTAATTGCCAGCTGAGTTACCTGGAAAATATGTAAAAAAATGTAAAAATGCATCATGTAATCACCAAACATTAGAGTGGTTGTATTTAGTAATAAGTGTTGTTAATGCTGTCAGACAGGCGAATACCATAGAAAGTGACTACACACTCATTGTAGTCCGGGGGGGGTGGGGGGCAAAATCTATATCACCAAACTTTACTACCTGTAAATCACTAATGTGGGCAGCGTTTTGTGTGTGTATGCATGTAGTGCAGGAAAATCGACCAGTGTGACTGTAGTTTACGTATGATATTACTACCCGCTGTGTGTGATGTCATTACTCCTACAGAAAAACATAATATTGAGTGAGAAGCACGTTTGGTAAATTTTGAGTCTGTGGCTTGAAAAACAAACCTGTGCATAAAGAACAAACAAACAGAGATTGTACTTTATAAATATAAAGATTCATTTATCTCCTGCTTTCCTCCAAAGTGACTTTGTCAGGGTTAGAAAAAGGACTGGAGTCAGGATTTACTATTAAGTGACTTACAATGATTCATCCATGTACGCAATTAGATAATTTTCACTGTTTCAATTCAGGATAAGAATCATGTTCAAGGGTAATACAGTAGGCGGTGGGATTCAAACCTCTAACCATTATGCCACTTGCTGCTTTTGTGTAGATCTTAGATGCTTCAGTTGATGTTATTGGAGCAAAATATCTTGTCTTTTTCAGATGCCCTCTGTGTAAGCTGCAGTGGCAGAGAAATTTGGAGTCCAGTTGTGTTCTGGTAGTTCATATTTGCAGATCCACCAGACAACTTCAAAAGCGACATGAAAGAGCCATTGCAAGATGTAGGACTCAATGTGAAACACCCTGGCAATTGACCGTCAAGGCCCCAATTAGAGAATCAGTCAGCAGCTACTCATTGAACCAAAATTGAAAAATGAACAGCAAGAAATGACACAGCCACACCATTTAGAAGGAGGGTACAAAAACCAACAATGCCTCATTAGCCAAAACTTCTGAAGACAGGGATTCAGATTTGAAGCTCATTACAAGTCTCCCATTTTAACTTTAATTGGGTTCAATTTATTTATGAAACGGTGTGAATATTTAATATGGCAAAAGTTTCACGACTGATCTTAAGAGTAGCGAGAGACACTTGGCCTGATGTTGTGTCCCGATTATGGAGTGTATTTTAATGTTCTTGAGGTTGGGATCTTTTTTTTCCTACCCATAAGTTTCATTTAGAGTTTCATGGCCATTTGCACGTGGTTAGGGCAAACTGGTTTCTCATTTAACCATTCTTGAATGCTCATTTGTTGCACAGCATAGTTATAAGTAAAAGTCTCTGTGCACCTCTGGGGACAAATAATCAAAACCTTGCCATTTGTACGAAGAACTTCCTTCCAGACAGTGTTGTTTGTTTTGGGAAAACAGTAGAAGTGACTCCTTGCTGTGCAGAAGGAACATGCTGCAACTGTTAAATTGCAAGCTGAAATACAAAATACATAGATTAGCTTTGTGATCTGCAGGGTATGTGCTGTGAGAGACTGGACGATCACACACATACTGACCTTGCCCATAAATATGGTTTCCTCTGCTAGGACCCCACGGTAGAGGAGAGATTTTCCATTGTGGGAAAGGCTCAGTGTGGAGGGAGCAGGAAAGAGGACTCTGAGAGTAGAGTGCTGTTTAGCTCGGTGACCCTGTGACTATGTTGTGAAGAAATGTGCGAGCAGCCCCTCTGGTGATGGGCTGTGGGGTCGCCTTTCATCTCAGCTGTAACCTGTAGCCTTCCAAACTCAAGGCAATGCGACTGCAGCTTTGTCAGTATGCCGCTAATTAGAAAATTCCTAACCTGGAGCAAGATGTTTTAATTATGTGTTGTGTCAACTAGTTTGCAGATTTAATCAACGGTTAATATGCATTTAACTGTGAAACAGCATTGTGCTTTGCCACAGATGAAGTGAAAAACGTCTGGATCTCCAGCTAACTTTCTTTTTAAATGTGCATCACTTCCTGTATAACGGTTTTTATTTTTGGGCAGCGCTTAAGTTGTTGAATTAGGCTGTAGAGTCAGCGCATATGCTTGCTAAAGGCTGGCGAGAGCAGCCTTTGAAAGGATGTGACACCGCTGGGCCGGGAGTCGAAGCTCTGCCGTTGCCAGGCAGACAGGCAGAGGCAGCGAAGGGTTAAACAGAAATTGAGCGGGGATGCTGGGGGCAGCAGCGCTGCAGAACAGAGCGGTGTTCGTGCGAAGGCAAGTCATTTCCCGAAACACTGCAGACACATGGCCCCGGGCGCTCAGAAACCTTTGGAGACCAAAATGGCTTGCAGGAGTTAGAAGTAATAAGGTGTTTTTTTGCCTTCTTTCTCCTTGACTGAAACCCCTGTTCGGTTGCTATGCATTGCCATGGAGCAGTGTGGCGGTTTTTATGTTTTATGTCGATGTTAAGATGCTCTTGCAGCTGTCCATTTTGAAGATTTGTTGTCTAGCGGTTTGAGATTGAATTAAAGTTGTTTGTTTTTGAATGTAATTTCCCCCGTTTCTCATCAACATCAGAAAAACCCTGGTGGTTTTGTTCTGGACCTGTGCAGATTGTGAATATGGCTGTTTTTATTTCCTAACTTTTTGATATTAGGAAAAGGCACAGAGGAAAATGAGCAACCCTACCCTTAAAAAAATGAAACATCTATTGCTGGAACAAGGTCAGACAAGTTCCTTCCTGTATGATCCCTATTCCTGTGGTTTCCAGCAGGGTAGGAGGGGCAGTGTCGTGGGTTTCCCCAATCAGTCCAACCTGGTAAACATTTGTACACGTGTGTCATTACACACACCTTCCGGAAACAAACCTTTGTTTTGCCATCTCCACCCCATTATTAGCCGAGGACAAACCACTGAATTTTTTTATTCTCTAATTGTGCACATTCTTGCTTACTAGTTCTCAGAACTAGGAAGATAATTTTCACACTCACATGGAAATCTGCAGACTGTTACTCTAATTCTTAATACGTTTAGTCAAGCTTGACAAAACTTGAATGCATTACAGTGTCCAAAGGCCACAAACAATTAAATACACACTGGTTGAAATGGTTCTGTAGCAGATGAACGTTGGACGTAGGCACCAGGCTCTGGCATTGTCTGCCAGAAGTACACAACATAGCAGCAGGTACGTGCATTGTTTTGTGTGACACCCAGTGTAGCTTTCATTGCTGTCAGTCACTAGTGATCACTGACCCCTTCCTCAGTGTCAGTATTTCAAGGTCTTTTCCCCTTCAGCTGCACAGACATTGTATAACTGGCACTTTCCCAAACATTATGCTACATTTATCAGTACTAGTGAAAAGGGTGAGTACACCTGCGCAAAACTGTTGTTTCACAAAGTAATAATGGATTCAATAAGTTTTGGCAGATCCCATGTCCTCCTAGCTCTTCTGCAGCAATTCCCAGAGAAGTACAATATCATTATGTTGCTTTGCTTGTCGGTTTTTGCTTCACATTGTCCCATGCAAGTTATACTCGGGTCAGCCAGGTGTACCCACACTTTTTACTGTGTGCACTAAGATATCATCTCTTTGCCTTCCCTTCAGTCATTTGCAATATTCTGGAAACAGATAGTAGGTTTTTATAGAGATCTCTACTGTAACACCTACCTTGTTGTTGAGTGCAAAATGGTTCAGGGGGAGCAGTAGTACAGAAGAGTTTTACATATATTCTTCCTCTAAAGATTTATTTATATGAGGGTATGTCTAACACTAGCACTGTATATTGTCTGCACTACTTAAAATTGGGTTCCAATGATTGGTTAGTAATTTTCATCATGGCAAACAGGTCAGGATAGCTTGCCTGACCAGCTGGTTGTGCCCCGATTGCACTTGTTATTTTGGCAGTGTTTAGGCCTGTAAGAAGCGTTAGCTTTTGTATTGTCTTCCCTGACCACCGTGTTCTGCTGAGGCAGCAGACAGAAGAAAACTGCATCTGTTTGATGGGCCAAAAACACCAATAGCTTTCATCCCCCAAGCTGCAGCCTGAGACAAATCCAATATTTGCAGTAGCACTAAAGGCTGGTGCCAGAGAAGTTTTGACTGCAGCACAATAAACGATGAAACAATGAAGTAATTGCAGAGTGCAAGAAGATCAAGTAAGGGTGGGAGGGTGGAGAATGTGGAACTGCGCTTCCTCTGATGAGTGAAACATACAACATTTTATTTGAAATGTAAAAAAAAAACTTACTGCTAGCAAATATACTGACAGCAATGCTAATATGAGAAATAAAATAGAAATAATGGTATGGTTTGAGATGAGCTGTGTAAACATTGCTGTAATGACTTTTGTTCCACCAGGACGTTAATATGGCACCCTTGTGCTGGATAGAAACAAGGTTTTTGCTTGCTTTATAATTTTCTTGCTTTCTAATTTTAATGATCATTAAAAAGCTGCATGCTTTCCAACTTTGCAGATCTTAAAAAAAAAAAACTTGTTAGAAATTTAAATGAAATCAATATTGGGACATTACTTGTCCTTACTACTATCAAAACCTTGACACTAACTTGGTGGACATTGAATATTTTTGCTTTGTTTTTTTTGGGTAGTTATATCAAGGGGCCTTGCATCTTTTGTTTGCATCTGATTTTTGTGGGTACATGAGGTGCCTGCCAATTGCCTGTAGACCTAGCGTTGGCTTTACATTGGTCTGGCTCGAGCGTTTCACACAGGTGTATACTGGGTGGAGCCCAACCTGTGTCATCTTGCCAGGAACAAGCTGCCCGTTTGAGATGTAACCAACATGGAGTGTATTGTGTCGCCAACCCCTAGCTTGTACAGGCAGTGTGTCTCCTCCTCTGCAAGAAGGTGGTGTGTTCTTTAAATGCTAACAGCTGTGTTCCACTGGGCCTTTGATCCTATTGTTTGTGTGGCATGGTCTAGTGTTTAGCAGGTAGGGATGAGTCTGACATGATTGGTGAGCACGTGAGGGCAGCCCAGAAGCAGAGAAGCTGCACTAATACCAGAATCACAGTCCTCTGGACCAGGTCCTGAGGCCACAGTGCTGAAGACTCTCCCCGGGGTGTGGCGAGTAAGGTGTCCCCACAGGCCTTTTGGCTCCTCACTGCTTCATTTTTCAGAGGTTTTTCAGAGGCTCACATTCCTTCCTTAGCTGTCAGCACCCACCCCTACCGCACCCCACCCCCGCAAGCTGGAGACGGACTTTAGGTGCTCATTTCTCATCTCTGCTCATCTTTTACTTGCCTTTCGAGAGATGTAGTCATCAGATTTGCCCTGCTGACAGCTTGCCTATCATGTGCATTCAGCGTGGAACGACCTTGGGCTGCCAGGAGTCAGGCCTCTACTGATGATGACCACATTGTTCAAGCCCCTTGTTCCTTATGCCACTGGAGCTATGACCAAAAATCGTCTGTACAAATCAAGATCTTGTGCAGCTGAGCACCTTTGTACAAGGGATCCAGCACTACTGAAATCCAGATTTTTGAGTAAGAGGAAAAGTAATGTTGCACATGAAGTTTCCAAGCAGCCAGGTAGTGCAGCAGGCCTCACTGGTCCTGAGCTGCTTGTTTCTCCATAGGATCAAATGTTAGTTCAGAGTGTGTGGAATTTCCATGGCCTCCCTGTGTTCACAACCTGAAAACATGCATCAAAGAGGGCAATGGTGAACCACTTCCGTATCCTATACTACCATGAAAACTACATCACTGGTTGCTGTTAGTCGAAAGTGATGAACGCCACTTACCTTTACCTTACTTTATGCTAAGCCAAAGAATACCTTGGAAACGGATTTGTTTGCTGACTGCCTGCATGTAGCTAAAAGGAGGGGGGTTGACTCACTAACTGTAGGGCGAGGTGTGGTTCTGAGCCCTGGGCCATTAGCACATTAGCATGTTTATGCAGATGCTTGCTGTTGGAGGGCACAAGCCAGGACTGGATTACTCAAAGCAGCCTTTGTAGCTCCTGGACCTTATAGGCTACAGTGTCTTCTGCTGTGTTTCTGTGAATGGCAAAGAAAAACTGCAGGGTTAATATATTCTCAACCTGGGTCTGATAGGTTGTTCATACTTATTTCTTCTTGCTGCTTCCATGTGTCCCATAGAAAGATCCAAAGAAGACCGTGATAGATGCCAGTCTGTCTCTGATTTTATGCAGTTTAGTATCTTTTCATGTTCTTTCATCCTTTAAAGACTTTACAAAAGTTAATAAACATTGAATGGTTCAGTCATTTTTAAGGACTTGTGATTGCTTGGTTAATGTAGAAATTGATATTTTCAACTCCTGTTTATTTTTTTTCGGTTGTTTGTAAGTTTGACCATAATGTGCATGGCAATGACTGGTCTCCATAGGTACATTCCACAACAGGGCAGTGTTTGGGTTACTGGTGAACATGGCAGACAGTTAAAGAGGAGGGCAACACTAAACAGAGTCATATTTTGTTTGTTTGCATGACAGAAATTCCTCTCTGTATTTCAGTTACAGATGTATGCAGGCGTAGACACACACACAAGGCAGCAGCAGTGTGGGTTGTAAAGTTGCAAGTTAAAGTTCCAAGACATGCAAATGTAACATGCAGCCTGGTACTTGTTCCAGTAAACCATCCTGCACCATAAACTGGTCCACATTGCTTTAGATGGAAGTATATTTTAATAGCAATGCGACCTCCAGTCCCCCCCATGTGACTTATAGTAGAGGGGTGGTCCTCTAGCCCTGGGGTCCCACTAGCATGAAGTCCTCCTCAGAAGTGAAGCCTGATGTGCAGGTGATTCCAGGTTCAAATTCATATACTCACTGCTTCCCAGAACAGAGGTTGGCAGAAGGCCTTGTCTGTACAGGGTTCTGGCCATTACAGCTAAGTATATCAGATAAATAAAATGTAAGATATATACTTTTGAGAGAATGTGGATGCACGGAATATAGATTTTGCCATAATCATTGTATGATTCCTGGGAACAATGGAAAAACAATCATGGGTATTGAGCTCTTTTGTGTCAGATGTTTGCAATTAGTGTGCCAGTATGTTTATGGAGCTCAGTCAGGGTAATTGTACGAGTGGGTGGCAGGGGTTTGTAATTAAACACCCGTTTTATGTAATTTTTCTTGGATTCAAGGACATATTTGTGGAGTTTACAACTTGGATTTCTGAAATGTGTGTGTGTGTGTCTGTGTGTGTGCCTGCCAGAGAAGCCGAATAAAATGTATTTCTACACAGGTTCCAGGGAGTTCGATGGGGTTGTCAGCCGGCTGCTCTGCCCCGAGCGCCTCCTCCCGCCAGTACGCCCGGCAGCGCATCACCCGCGTCAACCTCAGGGACTTGATCTTCTACATGGAGCAGGAGCGGGAGACAGCCCGCTCTCTGTTACTGTACCGCGCCCTGCTCAAGTAGCCTTCCTCCCCTGCTCATTCACTCTCTTACATCACTCTTGGAACGTGCCTTCAATAGGGTTTTTTTTGTTTTTCTTACTGCTTTGTCCCAGTGTCTGTTGTGACTTTAATATTGCTTTAAAGAAAGATAAAAAATAGATAAAAAACAAAGTGATTGTGTCGCCACTGTTATAGCTCTAAACTAAAAACAAATAAAAAAAATAAACGAGTTAAAGGTCATGCAAAGTCTAGGGTTGAGTCAAAGAATGGGTTTTCCACTTCTACAGCTACCAGAGCTCACTCACATTGTCTTGGTTACATGTGTATTACAGGCTGACAGTTTTACTGAGCAAACCACCTTGACAAAGAAGAAGCACTTTTTTGCTAAAAGCAAAATATTCAGGAATTATATTGCAGCCTGTAGCTGTCTTTCCATTTGGGAATATAAAATAGGATAAAATCTTTGAAGGCGCCATAATTTTATTATACTGAAACAAGAATGACAGTATAACCCTTTGATTACATTAAAATGTAAATATTTAATCAATATCGCATGTATAATATTTTAGCACTTATTTAATATTTTTGCAACAAATAAATTTTTTTAGAACTGTGTGCATACTGTTCAAATCTGTTGTGCAAACATTAAGTAAATTGTATAAGGTCAGGAAGTGCTTTACAGATTTATATGGATTGTCTTGACATAAATAGGGCTGGCTGTGGTTAATCCCTGAAAACATGCAAACTCACTCATGGGAACCAAACCTTCATCATTCCCTGTTGTCCAGTTCAGAGGATTTTGCTTTGACAAAAAAAGATTCTGCAGACGATTTCATATTAGCTGTCAGACTGTTAAATGATTCATCATTACTACACTATAAATATTTTTACAAGGGGATTTTGAGCTTGATGTCCAGAGAACTGGTGGTGGGTAAGTCTCCACAACATGCTGATGCTTTCGATGACCTCGCTGTGACCCCCTTTTCCTGAATCTCACTAGTATTACAGCTGCTTTTTATCAAGGATCCTTCGAAGAGAGCTTTAAACCAAGGGAAATTAAGTTGTTTTCACTAATTGGACATTGATCGGAGGTTTATTATATTTCTAGGTCGGGGGGGTCGCCTCAATTTTACCGGACAATGGAGCAGACATTGGTGCAGTTGAGGCTCCGGCTGCATATGAGTGTTATGTGGTTTTGTGGTAGCTAGTGTTACATGTTACATTTTTTTACCATCTCTTTACCAACCCAGCTTGCTTGGCCTTTTTTTTTTTTTATTTTAACTGGAGCCTCTTATGTCTATGCAGCTACTGTGTCTCTCAATAGTGTTGTTTGGTAATTTATCGTTTGACATTTTCCCGGTGGCTTTAGAAGTTAATGTGCATTGATGGTTTGTTTTTATCAGCATCACGCCTAAGTTTTCAATGTGTATTACAATTTTGAAATGAGAACTGTTTTAACAATGTACATTAAGAAAACTGTTTTTTTTTTCTGAACATCAAGCAGTATTGTCTGTAGCTGTTAAAGGGAAACTTGTTTTCTAACTATTTATAACTTTTTTCCATTTGTGCAAAGCAATTTTATGTTGGTAAAGTATCATCATGGGGGGGATAGAAACTAGACAAAAATAATTTAATTTAAAAGAAGCACAAATAGACTTATTTGTCCAACGGTTTAAGACAATAACTTTAATATAATTATTTTTTATGGTTTCTGATAAAAAAGCCAGAGTAAATTTCTACTCCATCAACTTGTTAGCCAAAAGATTAATAGGAAGGTTTTACTGACAGACAAGTGGATAAATCATGTTTTAATGTATGGGTAATTTGTACATACTGTTTACAAAGACCATGTGTTTATTAGAACTATGTTATTTTTGGTAAACTCTGTAAATATTCAAAAATTTTCCTGTTTGTGTGAAAAGCATACTTCTGTATTTGTACCTATTTTGTAAAGGAATAAAGAAGCTCTTTACTAAGATTTGCGTGATCATTTTCTGTCTGGAAATTCTTTTTTGGTGTTCAAGAAATCATAGCTTTGACACCTTCATTTCTGTATAGGAGTTGAAGTTGAAGACTGTTAACTCTGAACAGACTTTTTATATTTGTCCCAGGTTTTGGCCCCTGCTGGTGAAAAGTCCTATGGTGACCAGACACAAACCAGGTAAGGACTCCAACCCCCATCGTGGATCCCCAGCAATTTCCATTCAATATTTCATTTAGTGCTTTTTTCCTCTGTTGGTTTTAGTTTTTGTTCCTGTATTTATTCCAAAAGTAGACTTGCAAAGTTGCACGTACTATTTGGACACAGTATTATTTTCATAGTTTTTTTTGGGGCTGTGCTTCTGCTGTACTCCACTAATTGAACTTAAAATTTTTAAAAATAACTAGGAAATTTTCTCAACAGCCCACTGCCATGTTGATATGTTGGAATATGTTAACTGGAAACTTGTTTACATGTTTACGTGCATACGTGGAATTTTGTCAAAATAGATAAACAGCTGTTTTACAAAAACACTGCTTTTCAACCTAGATGTTATAAAGAGTAAGTATAGCATATGTTTCTGTAGGCTTTGTATCACCATAAAAACAATGTGAAACTGTCATTGTTGGATCAGGCTAATATTTATGAATAAAACCAGGAAAATATTGCTAGCAAAAAAATATAGGATCATTTTGGGATATACAAAATACCTAATACAATAACACAATAGTATCTCCTACACTGCTGTTTTGCTGTGGTGTGCTTTTATTTTAGCCCTCTAAGTAATTTATCTTAATAATTTACCATATTTCAAGTTTTCAAGATATTTTTAATTTTTTAGCATTTTTTTGTAATGCACAAAATACTATTTTCTGTGTTTAGCTGTTTTTTTAAAGAGTAAGTTTTACATCTCATTTATACTATATTGTGCGTGCAGTTTTTGAGCTCCATACCGTATTAATGACTTCTTACTATTAAAAAATCAATTTCTAAACCCACTAGAGCACTAATGAAGGTATTGCTGAATTTTTTTGAAGTACTTCCTGTAATACGACTTTCCAGACAGGTTCTGTAGAGGTTAGGCAACTCGAGCCAAAAGGATTCAAGGTGAAATCCCAAGAGATGCTACAACCACCTTGAGCAAGAAGCTTAATTTGAACTGGTTTTGGAAATATCTACCTGTATATGTGGAATAAATCTCTAAGAATAAAATCATGTATTAAGAAAATAGGTAATGTATTAATAAAGCCTGCAGACTCCTCTAGTTAAAGTTGTCCTTTAAAGGACTTACATAGTAACAGAATGATGCCATGAATGAGGCTTCATAAGACCCATCTAAATGAAGCAGGTGCTTCAGAGCTAGGACATCCGAGACCAAACTGATGGAACCTTGATGTTTTTGCTCATTAGGATGCCGAAACTCTGCTGGTGGAAGTGCACTTGACTAAGTTGAGACCTTCTGCCCTGAAGGTGAGAACCAATTAAAGGGGTGATATCTGGCTGCAGTGTCCTGTTGAGTGAACATAGGCAGTGTTGATTCACCAGCATGCAAATTCCTCTCTTGTTCAGCTTGATGTAGCGTGCATTTGTGCTTGGAAGGTTGTAGTCCCAAAACCTGAGGGATATCAGATGTAACTTCCCAGACCTCAGTAGAGCACTGCAGTGTGACTATAGTTGTGTAAGCAAAGTAACATTCTACATCTATTTAACTGTTTATTTCTAATGAGAATTTCAATTTTTACAAGGAAAACAATCTGCTTGTCATTGCATTACAAGCCTGAAAGCAAAGTACCACCAGTAAAGTCAGCCTCCCTGTAAGAATCCCATACAACATCTACATCCAGTAGAATGGCTTATAAAAATATTTCACTTAAAATACACATTTAATGCACTTATTATTTAGTGCAACAGTGTTTTTGCCCTTTATGCTGGAATAATTTTACTACATATAATGGCTTGAATAAGCCATTCTGGGACAGAAATGCAGATTTACTGGCTCAATCCCAACATGTTTCTGTCGCTCAGTGGTGTACTCGTTTCCATTTTCTGGCTTGTCTGGCTACACCTAGTGACACATTTCTTTAATAAAAGAAATACCATATTTTCCACATATGGTTGCCTTTTTTCCTCACTTTGCAGGCTGATGCAACTTAGACTCAGCGCAATGTATGTAATAAAACACTGTACAGATTGTACTCTATTATATAGGGTATCTTGCCTATACTGGTAATTTTGTTGATTTTATTGATTAGAAAAAAGTCTATCAAAAAAGCCGCATTGCTTAATTTAAGGTGAAACATTTTACAATAGGGAGTGTGTCACTGGCAAGCAGGAGGCACTGACGTCCCTCCCACTAGAAATTGCTCAACAAAGATGTCCAGTGTCAGTGATACTTGGACCTGCATGGTTTTATAGTGTATAATTTAAAAATTATTTGGCCTGCTCTTTACGGTTAGCTACTAGTAATGTCAAGGCCTGGATGCTACTGTTATTATGTATCTATCTCAGTGTATGGTGCAAGATCCGTTTTTAATCATCTGCAAGAAGCATTCATGAATATTTGGTCTTGCAAACCCATTCAATGTACTGTAGTCCTACCAGTAAAACATTTGGAAAATGCAAGTTATATGCCAGTGCCCCATATAGTCTGGAAAATAATATAGTAACTATACAACTTCCATACTCAACTAATCACAGCCATCGATTTAGATAAATCTAATATCAAATGTGAACTAGCAGATTCACTATTTTATTATTGTTATTATTATTATTATTATTATTAATAATAATAATAATAATAATAATAATAATAATAATAATAATAATAATAATTCCACATTTTTCTCAAGTTATAGTATTATTACTTTATTTTTGCTTATTAGCCTTCCTGTGTGAAGAATGGCTATATTTACTTTTATAGTCAACTAGTTATAAACCTTATTATTTCACAGTAGAAATGGTGCAGGTCAATCAAATTATAGTTGTGAACAGTTTAAAAAAATCAAAACCAATATTAAACAAACAGTCCATCCTTTTATTGACAGAAATATTCAAACAAAATGATGGAATCACTGTAAGTTCACACATGCCCTTTAATACTATAATTATTAAAACATTTTGTTTAAATAATATACATTTGCACCTTTGTATACCTTTTGAATTGCTTTTAGAAAATCCATATGTACACAACATATTGCTTGCAAATTTTTGTTCCTGACAGTTTTTCTTTTCCAGGAAACCTAAACTAGGACTTTGAGGTTCTCGTTATTTGTTTGTTTTTAAATCAAAAGCATACACTCAAACCTAAAGTCCTAATACATTTCAATATACAAAGAACTATACAAGTGGCTAATCTTGGGACTAAACAGCATACAGAAACATGATCTGTCACTTAACTTTTGGCCTTGCCTCCAGTGGGTGGGAATGAATCTGGTGCAGAACCATTGTAATAACACACACAACACTTCTTTCGATTCTTTCATTACAACAATGCATAATATACAATTCAGAAGATGGATGGAGGAGAGCTCATGTATTAAAACCAAAGTGTAGAGCTAGGATCTTCGGTGACCTGGATTTCAGAAGGTCAGGCTGGGAGAGGACCTGTCCTCCAAATTCAACTTTTTGAGGGAATCTTGCTAGGAATACTTCTCAGGCTAGCTGACCCAGAGGCTGGGCTGGTTGGTCCTTTGATGCTGGCTGGGGAGTGGTTCAGATAGGGCTGTACAATCGTGATGCAAACTGGTTCTGTGCGCTAACATCTGGACAAGGAAGTTCTGTGTATTGTTTCTTTTTAGGATGCAGAAATAATGAACTTGAAAGGTTCTTCAATTTACTAGTGGAGATCCACACAGAGTGTAGGTTCTGTAAAACAGCGTCACTTTCAGGTGGTCACTGTCGGTACTCGTGACCTGACCTGCGTTTCTGCCCTGCTTCCATTTATGCCCTAGGCCTTAGTTCTGTCTAGGTACAATGGCCTGCTTTAGTCCTCCATGCTGTGGGGCGAAGGGAGAGCATGACTGCCCCCAGGGCTTGGCTACAATGAGGGAGGCCATTGATCGTTCCCAGAGTCACTCTGTGTCCTGCACCCAGGGGATTGGGGGCAGGGCGCCTGGTAAGTGCTGTGGGCTAGACTAAGGGAGGACATGGAGCAAATTTCCCATAGTGCAGCTTATCGTGCTGGGTGTCTGGTCACGAATGGCCTACAAGTGCCTGGGTAGCCCCGAGCTCTGTTATTTTTCTGATCTGCCATTACACTGAGAGCTTGACTTCACTACATAACGCTGGTTTGTCATCAGCAACCCTTTCTTGGTTTACAACCACAGAGCTGGCATCACTTTAATTTTACTATTTATTTCAGGATTTTGATATAGTATCCTGTGTCTGTACATGTCATAATCAACAACAGAGATATGTGGTGAGGCTAATTACGATAATCCCACAGAGTAAGTCATGAGACTGCTTTTTGTTTGAGCCACCTATTACATATTCTGGGATGGTTGATTTCGAAATGCCTTTGGAGCAGCTCTTAGAAAACACAGGTTCCCCTGCAGTCCTATTCTAACAATTGGGCCTTCTCCGGCTCTGAATGCATTAGCAGCCAGACGGCTTTAGCCACGTTGCCTCTAGACATAACAGTGTTTCCCAAGCCCGCTCCTACTTATGCTCTTGTATCCCATGACTTTTGAAAACAAGCTTCAGAAATCCTTCATATGGAAAATAAAAATAAAGCTATAGATTATAGCTGCAGTAAAAACAAAAACTAAGTAATACACTGGATTATATGATCAAAAACAAAACAATGGATTTAGCACTAGGAACAGAGCGGGAAAAGGATTGTTTTTTCTTTTCAATATAACACCTGCTTGTAAAGTGGGTAATAACCTGGGCAGGTTGAAGACTGGAATCCTTGAGTGGTGTTGCCAAGAGTCAGCCTGCTTTGTACCAAAGTGCCCACCTCCACTGCACTGTCCACATTCAGCCCCATCACTACACAAAACACACGGACAGGACTTCACAACAAGCTGGGATGCGCTGAAGGGAGGGACACCTGCTAGGTCCCCTGTACAGTTTGTCTTGGATCGATCCGGTCCGGTCCTGCCGGCTTAGTGAGCCTCATTTCAAAGCCAAAATAACTCAGGAGAGCTCTTCTTCACAATCCCTCACAACTTCTTTGGGTGTTCTTGACAGAATCAAGATGTTGTGTTTTTTTCCCCTCACTGAAGACTAGCTGATCTGGCATTCCCTTCAGTGCACTATGTTCCACAGGGCTGGCAATTTCTGCACAAATCTGCTAATACTTAAATGTTCTGAAGTCAGTCCTTTTCAGAAGAGTTAGCAGGGAATGGGGACGGGGGTTGTTCTGTGGGATCACAGTCTGCCTTGGTGCCAGTCCCACTCCCAGCTTGGTACGCTCTAGTCCAGAGGCTCCTGCTTTATTCTGATAGGCGTGTTGAGAGGCTGACATCGGCGGTCCTCGCGACACAGCACATACTCGCTGAACTGGGACGAGTCCACTCCACCACCACATGATGCTGCTACGCTGAAACCTCTCTGGAACAACCGCTCTAGAACCTAGAGAAAGAGCAGACAAGAAGGGTTCAGGATTTTAAATACACTTTCCTGTAACACTGAACCTACCAATGGGCAGCAGGTGGTATACTGGATACAGTCATTGTGTAACCATCAAAGGTCCTGAGTTTAAATTCCACCCCCTTACTGTAGTACCCTTGAGCAAAGTATTTACGATGAAATAATACAGTAAAAACTGTAGAAATGAGTCACTCATATAGCAGGCAGCTTATTGTACATACTGGACATTGTAAGTCGCTTTGGAGAAAAGCATTACCGGAATGAATAAATGGTAAAAATAAACAATAGCCTTTGTTATGCTGAGAAGTAATCTTTTTCATAGTTGTTCTAATGCTGAAAAACTGTTGTAAAGTTAATAGAATCTTGGGTTCTGGGTTGTCTAAGTTTTTGACATACTGCCCTAACTGTAACTGTTCAAACCCAACATCCACTGTACATTATACTAAGTACAACTTCTTTGGGTGTAAGTAGTATATATACTGTAAGTACTATAATATACTGTTTCTCTTCCAGTTTAGTGTTAATTTTCCTTGAACAGCCTCAGCTGGAGATGTAAGAGTGGTCTGAAAAATACAAATAAAGCCCAACATCAGACTTCTCTGAGACAAACAGTGCTACCAAACTCTTTGACAGAAGCACATATTACACAGCTACAAATTTAGGCCAAAAATGTCAACAGTCTCATTAGAAAAATGGAAAAAATCTGTATGAGAATACAGTCCTGCCTACTGTTCATCAGAGAAGCAGGCTGTGGTCCTGAGATCTGACATGCAGCCTGAACTGGCATCACTGTCCTGACCCATTTCATGTCTGCTGTCATCTTGTTGATATTCACAGACTTGCTTTTCTGTCCATTGCCATTGTTGTGCTGAAGGTTTTTTTGTATTTAGAAGAGTGTCCCTTTAAATTTCTTTGGGGGCAGTGCTGTGTTTGTTACCCAATGCTTCAGAGCTGTGTGTGGAAATGAAAGGTCTTGCTTAGGGCTACACTGCCAGTAAAAAAAAAAAAAAAAAAAAAAAAACACAGAAGCTGAAAAACATTTGAGTCCTCATAAAGCCCAGAGAAACCAGTGGCTTCACTTAGCTGAGCAACTGCCATCACTGGTGGCTTGATGGACAGAGGGACTGCCTGCATTTCTTAACTATTGTTTGTCATTGTGCAATTCTGTGTATTTCAGGGATGGGATTGTTACTTAGGAAACTGGGAGAACACTTTGACAGAGACAGCATATTAAAATGGGACTGAAGTTTAATTATGAGTTGAATATATTGGCCCCTCTTCATGCAAGACCAATAATATAAAGTGCGTTGCACAGCCCAGGCTTGGTAATGACCGCCTTGGTCGTTCCTATTGCCAGCGCACAGTGCATTATGATGGAGTTGCTAATTGGGAGAGAAGTGTGGACAGACAGCTGAGTGCGAGATGAAGACCAGCACTAATTAAGAACCGTGCCAGACTCGCTTGCAAACCCGTGACAGAAGATGGAGAACAACCACAATTATGGAAATTATATTACACTCGCTCCTCTGATCGTTGCATCACCTTGTGCTTTCCCTCAACATATGTTATTGTCCAACCAGACGTCTTTGTGGCATGGCTCAGTGGCCACTTATTCATTTTCTAATTGTCATTGAAAATAAGCAAATCTCTCAAGTCAAGCTATTAATATATTTGAAGGAAAAAACTAAAAAAAGAAGAGCCGGCAGTGCCTGGACAGATACGATTTACTTCCTACTTTTTACAGTCCACTTTCAGAGTATTAGGTGAGCGTAGGGCTCTAGCATGTCATTCTTGTCTCCAAACATGGAGCACTTGTACCAGTTAAATTACAAAAGAGGCTGAACATGTCTACAGAATCTAAAGAGCCATCAAACCAGACTAATCAACAATCTCAAAGACCCTGTGCCTATTTCCTACATATGCTGGCTACTGTCTTACATAACTCATTTTTTTCTTGCTTCTATTTTTTTCTTGGTTATGTTTTTGAAGTTATGGAAGCACTTTTATTTGGTTTGGTTAGCTTCACGTCCCATTTTTCTTCTATAGGACTGTGGAAAAGCAGCGATTTGAAGGCTGGGAACAAGACACACCGTGAGATTCGACCAAAAATGACCTGTGTGTTGTACTGCCTCCATGGCATCAAGTGCATGCAAGACAGGAGCCTGCTGGGGCGGGTGGGTAGTGGTTTACGCTCCCGGCTGTGAATGCTGTCTGGTGCAATATTGATGGCAGCGGGAGCGGGTTCACCTCTCCTGACAGGAAGGCTGCACAGATCTCTGTCACAGGGGAGCACAGGCACAGGTCTGTGTGACACGCGTCACTGCAAGTAGGACGCGAGCTGCCGTTCATGAGGACGGGCCCTTTGTTCAAATATAAATGGCCCCCGACGCCTGGCGGTGTGTGCTTGTGGTGACTGCTGCCCCGTCTCCTGCTTATCATATCCAATTTCATCTAAAATTAAACATCCTGTCAATTTGGTATTTACAAAAAGCCTGTTGTTCTCCTTCACAAGGTTCACTGTCCCTGATGTAGAAGTTATAGCACAACTTTTCAAAATGACAGTATTCTATGGAATGTTTTTTTTTTAATTTGTTCCTTTTTTAACTTTTTGTTTTTGTGTGTTCTAAAATGTACAGTGACACTTTTGAAAAGTTGTAGAGAATTTTTCATGGCTTTTCATCTGTGCCACGATTGCAGTTGATAGTGACAATGAGGAGAGTAGGGGAGAGGGAAGGCAGTGGTGGCCCTGTACAACATGGAAGTTAATGCTGAGTGTGTTGATCCAGGAGTGTAGAACCCAAAATGCTAGATGATCAGGACCAACATGGTGGGTGTGTGTCCTGATCCAAACCCTACTCTGTGCTATACATACAGCTGCACGCCTTCCTGCAAGTTTCCTTCCACACTTGTTCCATCCCATTGAGGCTAAATGCTCCTGTACCACCAAAAACCTTCCAAGGCAGATGGTTTATATTTCACTCCAGACTGCTCTGAATGACAGGAGAACATTTTATAAATATTCATTTCTTGTAACTTTGTTTGTTTGCTCTTTTTTAAAATCACCCTTTCTGATTTATTTTCCTGAATGTGTCTACAAAGGAGTGCAGCTGATTCACAATCATAATGACATAGAGGACAGTGCACATTCCAAATGCCTGTGTCTGATTCTCTTGATCGCTAAGGTTCCCTACATACAGGGTGGGGCTCCTTGTTCCCACAGGCAGCCATCCAGAAATGCAACCAAATCACACCTACATGCTCGTCTTTGTAAAGTGATGTCTCTTCTCAGAGCCTTCTCATACTTTTCTATAGCAGGGGAGCACACAACCTCAGTGAGCTGTTCAGGTAGACAAGAAAACTTCCCCTCATAGAAAGAACACTCTTTATGGATTCCTATCCCTTAACTTGCATCAGGGTGACTTATCCTGCCGCAGAGGCAAAAAAACACTGGCCCACTGTTGAGTCTGGGATGGCAACATCTTGTAAAGTTCACCTTCCTAAAATACAATCTTATATCTCATGATTTGGGTAAAAGCATGTGCAGTTCCATTCTCTGCAGATCTCCACCAGCATTTTTCAGCACAAGTGGACAGGGTTTAGCTCTAGGATATGCTGGTTTCCAGATATGATGGTGTTGCGAGCATCTACAAACCTATGGGTCACCAGTGGGTTTCTAACAGACAGCTGCAGAGGTGCAGCACTGGTGCCCTTTCTCATGTGGCTTGCAGTGTGTAAAGGGAGTGATCAATTTGCAAGGCATGCATTGAAAGAGCACATGTCCACTGCCCTCCAGCCATTCTGACAGGCATGGACAGCAGAGTCAGATTTTCAGCTTTTAATAGTGTGAGAAAAATTTAGTGAAATCAGTTGAAAATGTTAAGAAGTGTAAAAGAAGCCCTCAAGTGGCAGTCTGAGAGGAGGCATACCTTGAGACAAAAGGTCTTTTAAAGCCTACCATGTCCCTTATACATTAAGCAAAAAACTTTATTAACAGGATACCCCAGGAGTCACATTTCTTGCAGCAATAAGTGTTGCTTGCAGTGGATTAAAGCTTTTATTTCACTCCTGCAGAATATGTATCCTGTAGCAAAGGCAGTGATGAAAACTGAAACGGTTCCCACTTAATTTGAAACGGATGCTAGCACACCGCGACCGAATTCAGCTGTAAATAGACTGGAAAAAAATGTTGTGTTAGTTGATGCGCCAATTAATTATATTGCAAGCCATTTAAACATCTATAAAAAGAAGTATAAACCAGTTTAGGATGTTTGAGAAATTCTAAGTACAGTATTAAAAAATGCAATACATGTATTTAAATTGCTCTGGGCAGTCTGGTAGTGAAGCCTTTTTTAAAAGTGAAGCTACAACTTAAAAGGAGTGAAATATGAATAATGCATATCATTTTCTTCCTTTTCATCACTTTCTTCCTTTTCATTTTCCAGAAAACATGACCATGGACCAAGGTACCTTTTCTCCACCTTGATACCATCCCTAGAAGGACTCTATGCACGGGGCTGGGTGTTGAGGTCGGTGGGCCGCGTTCAGGGCTGAGGCTTTGAGCCCTTTGTGCATAATATAGGTTTCTAGTGTTGTTCCTTAAAGATGTATAGATTGTACTTTGAAAGTGTATTTGCATATGTATGAGCATCTTAACTACAGGGTTCACCTGCTGTGAAATTGGTACAGATGTAGTTTATACCCATAATGGGGCTGGTACTGGCAAAGAGCAGTGGTCGACTGCTCAAGACTTTTTGTGATGAGGAAAAAGATGTACCAACCTCCCTTACATGCCAGCTCCCCAAGGAGCATGATTTGTGTGTATGTAGCCCTGTAACACTGAGCAACGCAAAAAGCATACAATCTCACTAGCTGGTGCAGATATATGAGAGTTTCACTGCCAGTGAGTGAAGCACCTCCAGGATTCGCACCTCCTTTAAGACGTGGAGGAGTCAACTGCACCTTAGTTCCCGTGTCAACACGCCTCTCCCCAACACCTGTCAGCCCTGCAAGCATCCTCTCACCTACATGGGAACCAGCCTTCCTTCTCCAACAACCAGCACCTACAAATAGTACATATTCCACACCTATGTCCAACAGCACTTATCATATAAATCTCTTCCCACAATGGAGTGGCTGACAGGAGTCCCTGATTGAAAATCAACTCTTGCTACAACAAATGTTTGTGTATTATGGATAGTGTAAAGGACTAATGAAACAATAAAAGTACCACAAAGTGTCAAAATCGTTATGGAAAAGAATGAATGTGTATTATGGTTACCAGTCTTCTTAAAAATTACCATTATGTAAATGTGGTGTACTGTCATTTGGGTAGCAGGTTATTAAGAGGTTAAGAAATTTACGATTAAGATTTTAAGATTCAAATCCTACAAGGCAATTGCTGTTAAACCACTGAGAAGGTACTGAAATTAAATTATTTTGTACACTGAAACAATTGGCCAAAAGATGAAAACAAGAAATACAAACTGTGGATATGAACAACTTGTAAATAGAAAATATAGGGTGGAAAACAGGTGCCCTACCTGCACAGAATTGAGTCTGCAGTAGCCATTAAGCGGGAAGCGGATGACGTGTGTGGGGTCCTGGTTCCAGCCGGCATTGACAGAGTTGCACATGACATCACCCGTCTCAGGAAAGATCTCCTCAATGAGTACCTTTTCGCCACTGAGTGCAATGCGCTCCCCCAGGTCAGGGGTGACCCGCACCACCAGGCAGTCACAGGGAGGGGCCAGTTTGCGCTGCTCCCTCTCTTGCTTCCAACGTTCCAGCTCTTTAATCATGGGCGTCAGCTGGTAGTAGCGTGCCTCCTCATATAGCAGGTGGAAGTCCTGTGGATACAAGTGGCAGGGCCTGATGAGCCACAGATATTGCAATAGCAGCTCAGGGGTTCACAGGATGCTGTACCCTGTGGATGCTCATCTTTGGACACAAAAATTCTACCGACATTAATTGTTCAGCTGCTATTAGTGTACTAGGAGTTAGCACTGTTGCCTTGCACATTAGTAGTTCCCTTAGTCAAGGTACTTCATTAATTAGCTGTACAGATTAGTAAATGATAGTCAATAGCTTAGTATACAGACCTGGTACTCACTTGAGTAAATACGCCAACTGAACAATGATGAAGTACCTATTAAAACGACCACTTTAGCCATAACATCCCATCCACACTGAACTATAGAGGTTATTAACAATGCTAGCAAGGGCTGTACATTTTTATGGGTAAAGAAAGACAAAGCAGGGATGAAAATTGAATAAATTAAAAATGGAAACAATTTAAGAAATGCAAAAAGGCACCAAAGAAATTTATTTATTCATCAATTTGCATGAACTCTTCAAATAAAGGGTCCACTTGGTCTTATTCTGTATGCATGTACAAACTAAATTTCTCATCCTAAGAGATGTCCGAGTCACCCTTTCTTGTTCTTTTAATGGCCAAGTACTTTACCGGTAATGCAAAATGTTTGTACAAATATCCAGTGTTCAAGGAATTTCTACTCGTACGTACAGTACATATAAATATACAAAAATAGCAAAAGACAAAGAAGTCCTGAGAGATTCTTGTGCTGTTTATAGGTATTCTAAAAGGTGTCTGGTTTTGTCACCACAAATAGTTTGCAGGGAGAGTATAGCAGGATCTTGGAATGTGTAGCAGGCCGGGGATCTTGTAGTAGTTCTGAAGCACAGATTCTCCAAGCTGGGCAGTCTAGAAGCAGATTGGCTGCTGGGCCCCAGGGCTCTGCCTGCCGGCAGTCGTTTGCCCTGTCGCTCTCCCCTCTAATTTCCCACAAGAGCAGATGGCACAATTGCTCAAAACTGCCATAAAGAGCGGCACAGAGCAGGAGTCAGATCCAAATGGCAGTGCTATCGAAACGGGCCGAAGGGCTGATTTATGGGGCATAGGCAGTTCCATAGAACAAGAACACAAAAGGACATTAAATATCACAGTTCCATTTGTTTTCCAAATTGTACAAGCTATGGAATCCATATCAAGGGAATGCAAAGGAGGCATTTGTGGACAAAAGGCATTTTTGGGTTATAGTCCACAATTTACAGAATATTTGAGTTCCGATTTCTACTTTTGCTAAACCAAGAAGAGGGGTCTGAGGAAGAACATGTCATCTTCGCCATTGGCTCTTGGTCTGTCTGGTATGGGGTTACTCTGTCTCCATATTCATAATTCTGAGAAAAGCAATAAAGAGATGTCTTAAAGAAGCTCCTTGATCAAAGTGAGGAAGGCTTGAAAAATCAACTGACTCTGGGTTGTGAATGAATGAATGAATGAATGAATGAATATAAAAAGATCACATCACAACCCTTCTGTGTATAGTTCCTCCTTCAATCCAAATTTACACCCCAGCTCTCAATCTTCATGCAAATGTTCTCATGTCTAATCACAACTGTGCGAGGAGATTGCTGCTATTTTTGTCTTTCCTCTCTCTCGAACCATGGCCCTGTCACCTCCTTGCCAACACTTTGTATACAGGGATGCACCCCATCAAGGTCTTTTCTGTACCAGACTTGTGTGCCTCTCTTTTCAAGTTCAGTGTGTTAAAATAGGGCCCTTCCTACAAGTCAGCCCAGTTATCCAAAAAAGGGCACAAAATAATCTGAACTGTGGAAACAGGGATCCAAAAGGCAAGGTTGGTTGCTGCTGGCTCCCAAGAGCAGAATTAAGCAGGCCGGTTGTGCTCCAAAACAACGATCCTATCTGGTCGCCTACTGGCAAGGCAAATTCTCCGATTGTGACCCATCATTTCTACCCAGCATCAGAATAAGGCTAACAAACTTTGCATAGAATGAAAAAGGCACAAGAACTTTTAATCAGCAAGTTTACACTGAAATGACAATCACGTTATACTCCCCTCCAACATGTTGTTGACAGGTACTGCACATTGTTGCTGTTTGGCAAGGTTTTTGGAATGACGAATGCCCCAATGCACCACTTGAGCCTATGGACTGGCTGTCGGATGCACTGTGCCCAGATCAAGGCTGTTACAAGCAAGATGTTCGCTCAGGAAGTATAACCTGGAGAACTGACACCTACAGTACAGCAAAACACTTCAGTGAAGCTGCAAAATAAACCTCTGGACTCATGTAACCTTTGACTGAATGGTTACAGGGAGTAAAAGCTAAGTGGAGGAACTGGCTATGAGCTGTACTCTAGGGTTTAAAAACAGACTTTCTGATTTATATAATCTCATTGCTCACCCTACCCAACACGTGCTGAAGGTTGAGCATTGAAAACACAACAGCGTCTTGGTGTTCAGGGAAAAAAAAAGTTTAAAAATGACAAATTTATAGTGGAATTTAATGATATTTTTAATCCTATAACTGCTATGGAAAATCTGTAATACTGAAGATATTTAGATCCACTGAAATCCAATTCAGGAATCAAACCTATGTTCATACTTTTCTAAAGGTCTGTATTATTGCTTGTATCTAAGAATAAAATAAATGAAGAACACACAGAACTGACATCTCATATGAAAAACAGACAGCATGCAGTTAACATGGAAGAACCAATTTGCACCACTTGTTGGTGAGATTTTGACTTAACAAAATACTGAGTGCCATAGGTGCCAGTGCAGTGGAGAGTAGCCCTGTGGGCAAGGCATGCATGATTGTGTGCAGATAAGAACATGATCAATTCTCTCTGACAGTGTTTGCATTTTCCCTCCAAGTTCCCTCACATTGAAAGGCAAGGAAACAGGTTGATTATGATGGTAGAGATCCAGTTAAGCTGAAACAGTGTGCTTTCCCCATATTTTTGGGCTGTTTCATTGACAAATTTCAATGTCCTCTTGGTCACAATGACGCCAACTGAGCCAGTGTCCCAACCACATGACAGTGTGTAATGACACAGCTGGGTTACCACAACAGAGGGATTATTTCCATGTTGCTCAGAGCTCAACTGACTGACTGCATTGACCCAAACACATTTCAAAAGTTATATCTCCATTTTCACAGGGTCTGAGTATGAAACCTATTTTCTAAAAGTCAGCTTACTGTGAACATGAATGTCTATATCATTACTTAGTTTATCAGATCTCTAGTTACAGTGGCTGTTAAAAGCATAAAGAGCGCATTACAAGCTGCCGAAGCGTGGTACTGCTTGTGTGAATAGTACTATGCAATATGAAAATCAGCAGCAGAGCTACTCAAAACAAAAGAGGTCTAACTAATGTGACACTTTTAAAAGCTGAACGTCACAAGGGCTATTCTAACAGAAAGCAAGGTAACAGGAAGCAGGAAGTTGTGTCTCCTGCTGATGTGAAGACTTCTCTACCTGTTTTGCCACAATGAGGCCCATGCTGTTTGAGAATCTGTTCTTTCATCCTGCTGTAGCTTCCTGCCTGTCTGCCATGGCAATCGATTCCGCTCTGAGGGACAGCCATTGTGTGCCTGGGTGGTGATGTCAAGATTGAACTTGGTGCACCGAGGGGAGAAGAGGCAAACACCACAACCTGCTCTGTGAATATAAGCCTCTTACTGCAAACTCGCAGCACAGACAATTTTTGTTTTTGCAATTGTAGGATTTTTTTCAGGTGGCGATGAAGATATCATCCCATTCAGTAGGGTTAAAATAATTTTGCCAAGTTCTGTTTTACACTAGTATGTCAATTAGCACTTCCTCCTACAGCACTTTGTAGTACTGTAGCACTCTTATTTTAGCCTGTTGAGTAGTTTATCATTAGAATGTCATAATTTTTCAATTTTATATGTTATCCATAAAATAGACAGTTTTCTGTGTTTATTGACATAATGCACGCACGGTTTCCAAGTCCCATTTATGCAACACAAAGTAAAAACCTCTTTCAGGTTGTTTCAAAGCTCCTTTTCTCAAGGATGCATTTTGAGCACTATTGGTGATATTACTGTAATTAAGTTTTTTTAAAGATAAAAAATTTTAAATGATCTTGCTGTTCATGCCTCTGCTACAGTAAAGCTGAATACAGCAAAATCATGAAGTTGCACACACTGTCCATGGCAAACATAGCTGCAACAGGGACAGCAAGCCTCAAACCTCACCTGATCAGACTGTCTTGCCATATAGCTGAGGCCTGTGTTCCAGCAAGGAACTGCTTGCTGTGGACACATCAGTTCTCAGGAGTCACAGAAGGATTCATAGAACCCTGGCACCTACTAAAATAGACTAGCTGTGGTGCTTATATGGCAACCTATGTGCTGGAACTAAGTATGTCTGTAATCCCCATCATTGTTCTGGCTAATGTCTTTGATTGGCTTCATTTAGTTTTGAAGCTGAAATTGACAATGATAGTGATACCAGCTGCTCAGATTCTGTGGGCTGGAGTAAGAATAACACAGAGGCTAATCAAGCTCAAACTGTGACTCGTAGCAGTGTCCATCTCTTGAAGAGACTAACCACAGCTGAACTAACCATGTTTGCATAGTAAAAATATGGTCACTATTATAAATAGCTCACATGCTCACAAGTTTGTTGTATGAAACACCCATTGCGCCTTTGCTTAGTGCAGTATATACTTTGCATAAGGCACTTGCTGTACATCATTCACATGCAGGCTTAAAGTAAGGTTCCACCTGGAGCCAGATTCGGCTTGTTCATCACTGTCACATTAAGAAACCTTGTTTTGCTTTCTCTACCTAATTCAGGCCTGCCAAAAAGACAGAGGGTTTTTGGTCCTAGGCTGTTTATATTCTACAGCTCTTTAGCAGTATATTACTGAAATCTTATTTTATCAAAAATACAAATCAATGTGTATGAATGTTATATGACCAATGGTGCATTGTATAATATTAAGCACTTGGTAATTTGAAAAGAAGATGATATTTATACTACAGAGCTAAAATATAAAATTGCAAACTTTTTATGGCATTTGCTTTTATTTAGACATTTTTTTAATTCTTCCTGCCTTACTGAGAACAAGTCAAGCACTGTTCTGGCTAGTAATGTGTATCTATTAGTGATTGTGGAATTGATAAAAGACAGAACAGGGGAGCAAACGGTTGCTCACCTTGAAGTCATCTGGAAGGAGGAGCTTGCAGGTGCGCAGGAAGCTGAGGATGTAGCGGAATATCTCTCCATCTCGGTCGATGAAGTAGTGTTGCTTCAAACTGTCCAACACGATGGGCTCCGTTCCATTAAACAGCCGACTGATCCTACAAAGCAAGACCCCCAAGATGCTTTCTTTAAATGTTTTCACTTTGATTTTCTACTAGACTAATGAAGAGTTCTAAATAGGAGAACTGGTCTGAGGTTGAGGTTTGGTTTGAACTGCCAAGTACCTGAGGGAACAGGCGCTGTCGCTAGAGTGGGACACAAAGGCAAATGGCAAAAGCCATTAAAAAAAAAAAAAAAAAAAAAGTCACCTTCATCGCTCACTTTGTTCACTTTTTCATTGAAACATAAATAATAGCACTCTTTTCTGCCTCATCATCTCAGTGAATGACTTGCAGATTTTTACTTGGTACATTTCATCTAGTGTAAATAACTAACACCAAGGTGCCAAGTGGACCTGGAGTTATAACAAAACTGAGCAACATTTCAAAGCCATGTAAAATTGCAGCATAAATTCTGTAACCCTGAAATTTTTCATCCAAATTTAGCATGTTTTATACAGTTTAACTGTTAATAAAAAAGATGCCTGCCATATGAGTAAGACAGTGTTTCTGCAAAAATGTGCAGATGTTTCAAATTTCACCTCAACCAAACCTCTTGTGTTTGTATGCAACAAGAAAGGACTACCCACAATAAGCACGATCCCTGTAGCTTAATTTTCCAGGCAAGTAGATTGTAAAAAGCAATTTGTACTTCTGTCCAAATGCAAAACAATGAAGATTAATTCCATTCCATTAATTTCTGAAAGGTTAGTTTTAATAAGATACTGACTTCAAAAGGTCCTCAGTCAACTCCTAACTCCAAGTGAGGATTGTCTGCTGTATGCCATTGAGTTTACCTAATCAGCTGTTACTTTTAATGCTGCAGTTGATTATAATTTTACTTTTGCTAAAGTTTTATTGTACTATCCAACTGTGCCATGGATATCCATCCGTCTCGACCTGATTTTGAGGTATGTGGACAGTCTGATATTTCGGATTTTACTTCCTTTTCCAAGCAGTAAGATTTTCCATTTAATCATCCATTTTCAAAAAGATTTCGCAATAAACTGCAATATGGAAACTGTGATATCTTCTAATTGCCTGATATCAATGACATCAGTAATAAATACAATAATTACAGACAGATTATGATAGTGTGTAGGTGATGAACAAACAGAGGCAAATGAACATGAGTTTGTAGAAACATAACTGATGTACATCTAATCATTAAAAATGCTGTGTTAACCAAGCAAACAAACAAATCTAAAATGATTTTCATTTTTTAACCAACAAAGCATTTCCACAGTCATTATGTGGGAAAGATGTTTTACAAATAAAACCTACTATTAGTAGCCTGTTGAGCAAATCAACAACATGCCATTAGAAAATTAAGCCTAGTCTCCTACATGTCATTGGCAGCTGTGTTGCTCTTACAGACCACAATAGCCTCACAAAACACATTCAGGGCTCAAGAGAGTCAGCCTTTGGCCTGTCTTCACCAAGTTATACAGTTGTATGTTTAAATGGGCTTTTCTGAAGGGCATTGTTGGACAGGGTCCTGTCAACGACTTCTCTACTCACACGTCTTCATAACATAAAAGAAGTTTTCATTTCACACTTTAAACTAATCTTGATTTCAAACAATTCAGGCATTCATTTTCTTTTTACATATGCAAATGCACCCCACAAAACAGATGCTACAGTGAAAAACTTTTGAAACAGCCACCAGAAGCATTTTGTGTCTGATTTACACATTTCAATCACAAAAATCATACCAGAGCCTTTGGTTTACTTCTAGATGTGCAAGCCAAGAATTTGTCAAAGCCAATAACTGAATTATGGCAGAAACACAAAACAACACCGCAGGAATGTCAAGGTATCTTAACTCTGCAAATTGAACTGAACTCGGTTCACATCATGAGGCTGACCACTGTACACCTCTGAGGCTCCTTGGTTGCAGTGGAAGGTCAGCTTATGTGTAATTCAGTCAGTTATAATGAAAACACTCCCCTGTGTACCTGGACAACCCCCACACAAACACACGCACACCTTACTTCTTCCTGTCTGGAAATCGATGCAAAATACTTAGGAAAAAACCCAATACTCATCTCCCTGCTACACCCGAGGTGGTCCTCTCTCATATGGTCTTGCAATTCTTCCAGCTAGAATTTCACCATACTGCTCAGGGGCATCTCTGGTTTTCATCTCCACTTTTTAAAAAGCAATTAAAATGCAGTCTGTTTTCTTTTCTTTTTCTCTCCTTTCCCCTTCTTTTTGCTCTCACTCTCCCTCTTTTTTATCTCCAGTTCCTTTAGGTAAATCGCAAGAGAACTGGAGCCTCAGTAGCTTCTGAAAGTCCAGTGCATCCTTGCTCCGATCCGCTTCATTTCATGTTGAAGAGGAAGCACAGTCAGCCCACCACCTTCCTCCAGGAGGACAAGTTTTGCAGACAAGCAGGGGGTTTTGAGGGACAAGAACCACCTCTGATCTGAATCTGAAATCCTGCCAGTACTTGGTGGAAACTGACTTGGACTTAGCTGCAGGTAGGCTGACACTTCATGGACCAATTCAAGTTCCGGGGTGTCTTGGTATAAAATGGACATCAAGTATAGAGAAGTACAGGGACAGGTGCTTTGATTCCTTCAAACTGGTTTTGAATCAATACCTCATTAATTTCTACTGTCATTAAGCCAACGGTCTAATTGTGCTGTGTGTATACCCAAGTTTGTAATAGAATAACAAATGTTACCCGTTTTACTGCTGAAAGTATTTGTCTGATATTCCCAACAGACAGACACCAGGAATTTGCTGCACACAAACAAATATTTCCAAAGGTTTTTCCTCTGTGTTCAGTATTAATTACCAGGAACCAGATTATATCTCACTACTTCTTAACTATTATTTCTGAAG
Source organism: Arapaima gigas (assembly GCA_900497675.1). Taxonomy (NCBI): domain Eukaryota; kingdom Metazoa; phylum Chordata; class Actinopteri; order Osteoglossiformes; family Osteoglossidae; genus Arapaima; species Arapaima gigas. The sequence continues at coordinate 141,876 of UFQX01000090.1, read as the reverse complement.
GACCAAATACAGACCTGGCTCAACTGGCCCACAACCCTACAGAGGCCCTTGTGTGTTATCAATGTTTCATAGGCCTTGTCTCCCAACAGCGGCTGCATGAATGAAGATGAATACACCGACATTAGTTAGAAGACTAAGTTTCTTTTCACATCCTGCATAATTGAACAGGCAATCTATTTTAAAAAAATCATTGTTAAAATTCTCCCAACTAAAACCTGCACATACAGGAAGTCTTCAAACCATGCAGTGTTGATAACAAGAACCCTATTCTTCAGTTTGCCTGCAGGAATGAAGTTTTACGGCTTTATGCACATTTGCTTTATCCATATATTTTCTTTTTTTATTTATATGAATACTTCCTAGTGTGCCTGAAAACTGACAGTCAGTGGGAGTTGCAAAGTATCAATAATGGCATCCTATTTCTTGTCCTGATAAAGTCTCACAGTGTTACAGAGCAAAAAGAAGAAAAAACTTTTACAAGGAAACTGATTTGTAAGTTTCAAGCAAATATTTAAAATATAATATCCTTTTAGTTATCAGAAGCAGTTTACACAGCGGCTAACAAAAAGACTTGAAGACCACAAATGCAAGTCTGAGGCGGAGCCCGGCAAGTATTATCACGGAGCCAGAACGCTGAATGTAAGAACTAAGGAAAAAGGTGAAAGCTTGTAACAGAAATGGCCCACAGCTTTAAATCAAGTTACACCACAACACACAGTGCAGCATGTAGTCACTCTACACTTAACATACTTCTAGGAAGCCTATTTAATGACAGCAGAAGGGACACATTTTGAAGAGGTACCGACTGTCAAACCTGCATGACTAAACAACGGCATACCGATTTACATACTTATGTTACTCAAGAAAATGATGTACATATCAAAATTGTGTATAATGGGATGCTGTTTTATATTATTTTAAATAAAAAATAACGATCTGTTCCCAACCCGTCCAAAAACCCAAGGCCAGCTTTCCTAAATATCATTAAACACCGTGTAACAAGTGCAAGCTCTGCCCTATGCAGTAATAGCTCCATGCAGCAAAGCACAGTGTAGTAACCATGTTGTGTAGCAGACAGCCATGTAGTTGCACAAAACCGCCCTGTTTGGGACAAAATTTATGAAAAGTGAGCAACTTGAAATAAACAAATAAGACAAGTAACTTATTGCGGTAAAGTGTTACTGTACTCACAAGTGATAGGAACAGTTGATTGTGAGTTGTGGGGGGTGACTCTCCTCTTTCAGGTCTTTTAATCGCTTTATATATTCACTTATATCCTATGTGGTGCTCAAGCCTTATTAGCTCCTTTTCAATTTTTTGACAAGCTTCTCTACATTTTTGGTCCCCTTTTGCTAGATTACACTTTATTTATGAGATTAAAATGGAACACATAGAAACAAAACAAAAACAAGATAGGATATTACCACAGTATATCCCTTACATCTTGCTGCATTAAGGTGCAAGGAGGTATGAAGTACATGCAAACTTAGAATTATTTGATTTCTGGTGCTGCATTATAGTGGAATGTCAGCTGTGCAAACAAGGAGCTGCTATTAAAAGATTAGCAGCGATCTGGCGAAATTGTTGATACCAGGGTATACCTGTGTTTAGAAAACAGGCAAAAACGTAATTGTAAAAATGACCTGATGTCAGTGAAGCTTGTCTGACACCTCACAAAGTATATATTTGCATTTATATTATCTGTTACATAGGTGAGTTATTGTAATACAATCATATGTCCTACATTGTATTAAGCTGTTTCTGTACACTCCACAATCATTTTTCTTTAAAACCCTCAATTTGTCTAAAATGGGTTATCTAGCAGAGGTTTTCTACGTCTGTAAGGCTGATAACAAATGTAGTAATAGTGGAAAAAAAAGATATAAAACGTATGCCGCCATGTGAATCATGCAAATATTCAAAATATTGCCCTTGCGCCTTTAAACCCCAAGATTTCCATGTTTTCTTTACCTACTAACAAATACTCATCTAGTCAGTCTCTGCAGCACTAGTTTAATAAGAAATATACAACAGCAAGAATTTAAAGCCCAATAAACATCCAAATTTAACTGATATCAGTGCAGCTGTAGTTTTACAATACATTCTCACAAAAAGGTAGTTATTTTTACCGTTTAGGAAATTAGAATTCTTTCTATTTATTATTTCCTATGATGTACCAGATTGAGCTAAAACATACTTAACAGCAACATGTTAGATACAATAAGAGATATTTAACATTTTTTAAACTACTAATTTAGTTTATTATTAATTTCTCTGAACTATGTTTATCCATGCATTAAGTTTTTGTCTCTATAACAGTGACACTCAACTGGAATTGCCAATTTTGCAGTGAATAATAAGCTTGACACTGATGAGGTCTTACCTGGAGTCAGGGTATTTGGTGAGGGTGGCCAGGCTGCTCGTGTACATATGCCCCCCAACATCGATGTGCACCGGTGCATTTGCCTTGGTCAGCTGTGCCGGGAGGGGGATGCCCTGAGCAGCCAGGGGTGACACTGGGGAGCGGGTCAAAGACAGGCGCGACATGGCTCTTCCCTCCTGGGGGACACAGGATAGTGGCAGAGCGTCACCAACTGCACTCTGCACTCGTGTTAGATCACTACTCCATCTGCCCCGACGCTTATTTAGTGCACAAATTATTGCCACAACTTTAATGAAGTGCATTAGCATCTCTTTTTCTTTTTTTGCCCCATACCCCTGAGGGTCTGGTGGAGGGTTTGCTTATTAGCAATCCAGAAAGAGAGATGCTAGGTGCCCCCCCAGGGGACAAGAACACACCGCGTGGGTCTAATTAAAGGTCGTGGGCTGTGTGTGAGACATGAAACACCCCCGACAAACGACACAACACACACGTACATTAACAGGTCTCCATGCGGTTCCGCATAGTTTTTCACTAAACGAGTCTGTCTCTGAAGTGTAATAGAGCTGAATAAAAAGGCACGAGTGTGCATTTTATTTTTAATAAGGCTTCCAAAGTCATTTTTATCTGTGTGTCACACTGTGGGGTTACCCATATGGTCCAGTCAGATTTAGAAACTAATTACTGCAAATGTAATCCTTTTCCAACAGGCCAAATCTGACATTTTGGGAAATCTTATCCATATGCCTGACATTGAAACTAAAAAAAATAATAAAATGACTAATAAAGAACAATTGTATAATTCAGGAAGGTGAACTGTTTATCCACAGTTTGAAAAGTAGTCTAGCATTAAGGTATTTTTGTTTTAACTATTACCACTTTGACAGCACTGTTTTCAGCTTTATTGAATAATTTTTGAACAGGAGGCAACAGGAAATGAAAATTCCAAATTTTACAAGTAAAAGTGACACAATGGCTTTAATACCATCTGTAAGACAAATCTATTAGTACATAATTTGCAGGTTTAAAGTGAGTACATCGAGATCAGCCTTTCTTCTTCAATAAGAACATATTAATAATTAACTGCAAAACATGAACTATAATACTCCCCATAGTAACATGTCAATAACTTTAGTCAATAACTCTGGAAGTGTGATGGTGGAGTGGGATAAAGAGTGGAAGCAGAAAAAGAGATTCAGCCAAATGGTGGCCACTTTGAATTTCTAAAATTTAATAAGATGGAGTGAGGAAGAGGAGCATGTTAAGGAGGAGGTAGTAAAAAAGAAGCGATAATAAAGAAGAGGCAGTAAAAAAGGAGGAGGTTATGAAGAAAAAGACAGTGTGAAGAAAAATAAGTAGTGAAGAAAAATAAGTACCATAGAGGAGAAAGTGAGGAAGAGGGAGTGAAAAACAGCAAAGGAGAGGTAATGAAGAAGAGGTACTGAAGAAAAGCAAAGAAGTACTGGAGAAGGGGTACTGAAAAATAATAGGCAGTGAAGAAGTGGAGGCAGTTAAAGAGGGAGGGAAGTCAAGGTGGTAGTGATGTGGAGGCAGGCAAGAAGCAGCAGTCATTTGGCGTAAAGTGGTCAGACTGAAGAGGAGGCAAAGCTCCATGCAACCCCTTGGCCCATACCCACCACCCCTGGGACATCCTGTTACCAGAGTGGCGTTTTCCATGGTGTTGCCCATGTATTTGCTCTATTCATTCTATACCCACTGATGGTGATACTTCTCAGGTCCCAGAGAAAGAATACACTTCAAAAGACTTGGGAACTTTTGGGCGTATGAAGGTGTCCCACCTCTATATGCAGCCGGCAGCAATGGTAACAATACAGAAATTAATGTGAAAAAGCACCTTCTAGACTGTTGTGGAAGGGAGGTGGAAAAGGGCTATGGTGCACACGTATTAAAGTTATAAGTATTAAAACAATTATTTACACGTAATTTAATTAAAGTGGATCTGCACGAGTCTCCAGATATTTTTTCGCGTTGGAATCGACAGTAAATGTTAATAACTAGCAAACAACTGGAGAAATGCCAAACACGAGCCCTCCAAAAATCAACTCCACTGTAAATTTCCCCACTCCTTACTCGGCTGTTTCTCACTTGATAGGGTTTGAGAACTCAAACACCATCAGACTTGCAACCCGATCGGCTAGTGTCCCCTTTTGCTGGAGAAATGTCTTCAGTCAACATCTGTAACTTGTGCTTTAAACTTCCATACAAGTTATTACATTAAAAGGTGTTTCATCTTATTAAATGTTTCTGTTGTCTGCTCATTATAAGTTTTGTTTATATGTCAGGTACTGACAGATGTATATGCATACACCATATTATGCATATATAAAGTTATTTTCTTTAAAAAAGGAAGCATACTTCTGCTATATGGGAATTTTTTTTAAATTTTCATAGAAAATTGCTTTTACTTCGCGACAACATGCACAGCCTGGCCGGGTTCATTTCGTATAGAATAAAAACAATGTAACGGACAGATTAGACCATCGTTGCCCCTCGATCGGCGCCCAGGGGTAAATAGTGCCAATCGCACAATATGGCGTCTTTACGCACACAGCGACATGAGTGCGAGGCGAGACGTTGAGCCGAAGAGACGGCGTGCTGACCCGTACCGGGATCAGTTCGCCACACATATGTCCACAACAAACAGACTCGTGCGCACTAATAGCCTGGGCAGAAATGTATCTGATAATTAAGATAATAATAATCATAATTTCAGTACTATACATTAGAGGCGATAAAGCACTTTATTTTAAATCATCCCACTTAGAACAGCACTGTGCCAGCTGCGCCTTAACACGAAACGAGTCGTACCGTTTCAAACATGTTAGGAAGTCCGAGGAGAGCCGAGGCAGATCAAATCCCTGCGGTAGGTTGTGCGGTCGACGTCCTCCTGTTTTTCCTCCTCTTTCTACCAGCTTAAGTTTTGAGCCGAACTCAGCGCGCTTTCAGTAGCCCAGTATCATGACCCGGCCGGCAGCCCGTACCCAGCCGTGTACGAGCTAAACGATGCGCGGGGATCAGAGCTGGGCATCGATCTAAAAAGGGTCGCTGTGGCTTTAAACCCGCGTTAGTAAGCGCGAAGCTGAGCCGAGCGAACCGGGCAGTTTCCACCCAAGCGGCAAAGGAAACAGGCAGCCGGCGTCCTTACCTTGAGCGCAGAAGATTCCCTCTCCTCTCCTTTTCCAGACTTCAAATATCTACCCGGTAAACAGCCAGTTGTCTCCGGTTACGAGGTTGATTCTTTTCCCACCTTCTCGTCCCTCTTTTTTGCTAAAATGAAACTGCCGGATCAGTTATGAGAAGAGAAAGCCAATAATCCGTCTCTAAATAACAGAGGAGAGCTAAAAAAGAATTCTTGCTGCGGGCTTTCCAAGCGCCTCTGGGGCAGGGATTAGAGCGCAATTAGCCGAGCTCGAGTCGAGCCCAGTCGAGCTCATTTCAACGTGAAAAAAGTGCTGTATTTCCTCCCGTTATGATCATCACCATCACACCACATCATTTGGTGTTATTTTATTTTTTTTTTCTTAAAAAAAGAAAGATCAGATCAGTCCTTGTAACGGTTCAAGTTGTGCGTTGCAGGGGGGATAACGGTTTAATGTTGTTCAGTTTCAGGCCACTGTCACGTCGCTCAATAGACATTGTGGGGAGAGGGGGGAAAAAAACAGATTTTAATCATTGTCATTTCGTCTGATGTAATATTTCCTCAGGCATTTTTCAACTAGGCATACAATTTCAGTACCCAAATAAGTAATGCGGTGTGCGCCCGTCTCAGCGCCTACACTTAAAACAGCTATTATAGTGAAATGCAGTAACTTGTTGAAGAAAGTATCTTTGCAAAATTAGGATGTGGAATATGCAGATTTCTGCGAACAGTTTTCAGGCGGCATTTTTTGTCCCCCCTCGTCCTCTTTTCTCTTCGTTTCCTGAGAGTATCTGGCATCTGCAAACACCAAATATCCCGCAGGCCATTAAAAGCAAATGACGTCTATGGACGTACATTGTGCGGCTGCAGAATGCGCCCTCGCCGCGCGCCGCGGGCCAAACGCGCCATTTCAATTTAAGTGCGAGCCGGATGGAGATGTCTGCCCTCCACGTTCCCCCGCGCGAGCTCGGCAAGCCACCGCGTGCACGTCTCGCAGATGTGTTCGATTAAAACAAAGGTGACTTGAACAAACGGTCCGTTAAATAGGTAAGAAAAACACAATTATGCATCTAATGATATCTATTGCAACATTTCCCGCGCATATCTCCTAAAACACGTTTCTATTACAATTTCTTGTCCAATATACAGGCACAGGTGTCCATGCAGGATTACTTATTGTATATATATTTCCCTGTTAGCTTATTTGCGTACAAAAAGGTCTAAATAAGGGATGTGGCGTTCAGTATTATGATGATACTGTGGCAACGCATTTACGACGGCCCCCGCTTTTGTTTCTTGATGTTTGGCGCCAACCAGCGTGTGAAAAGACTAACGGTCACGTAAGGCGCGCACCCCCCCCCCCAAAAAAATCAAGGTGATCGGCTTTACCCGAATTTGCGCTGAAGCCACGTGTTCGCAGCTGCAACCGCTTATCCTGAGGAAGGCTGGGCCTAACGTTTAAAGAACGGGTGCCAGGCTATGAATCTGCCCCTGGATAGGATGCCGATCTATTACAGTATAGTTAGCTCATATCTGCTAAATGTGTAAGGTTTTGTGATTGGATTTGATTTTATTTGGTCAAACTGAAGATAGTCATCAAGGTAAAGTGTTCGGTATTAATCGAATAATGACCAGCTTCCATCCCCTTTTCTGCTCTGTTTATTCACATTTACATTTATCTGTTTAGCAGATACTTTCTTCCAATGCCACTTAAAACTCAACAAAAATGAATTTTGCAAAATATAAGCCTAAAGGCAAACAAGAAGACACCTGAAAATAAGTCAACTTTGTTTTATAACGTACTAAGGAATATCCAGTGTTTGAAGGCAAATTACACAAGAACATCAATTTCCAAACACAGCTAGCTTTTCACAGTGGTCTAAATATTGTAAGTGCTGTAGTTTTTTTTTTTTTTTAATTGCTACCATGACTATTTGGTTTAACCCTATTATGTGGTACAATATGAATAGTAACAGCATCTGTAACTGAGCAGATGTGCTTTCCTTATCAAAAACTTACTGGTTAGGCACTATAGCAACAAATTGTCAGTAAATACATCTCACAGTTGACATCAGGAGTGATCAAAGCCTTCAAACTGACATAACTTGAAACATAAAGCAGTGGAATTTGCGTTGTGAAATTTCCCATGTAACAAAACAAATGCCTTTTGAATTTGTGTCCGAAAGTTCCTAAAAAAAACATGTTGCATGCTATAACATGCATTTACTTTTAGCAATGTAAATTAACAAAACACCGTTATACCATAAAAAAGCCTAATTGAAGTTTTTTTTGTGACGTCTAGTTACTGTTAAAAATCTTAATTTTGCTATCTATACTATATTTGTTTTGCATGGGGAGAATTACACTATGAAATTAAAGAAAATGTTTTTATTAATGCTAAAGTTTATCTTATGTTTACATTTTATTTGCCATTGATAAATGTAAGATTACAATAGCAAAAAAATTTAAAAATCAATCAGTACATAAGGCCTCAAAAGAGTGAACGTTGAAAATAAGATGTACAATGTGCATGAATGTATGACCCTGTATGAATAATAACTTTGCCCCAAGGTTTCAAACCATGTGTCATTAATACTAGAAGTATTGTAGATTAGGCCAAAAAATCAGGTGCTGTTCTGTTCAACATTTTGCCCTTGTTATAAAGGTGGTCATTGTTTAATGTCCTTCTAAACCATCCACTGTAGTTGTTTAACCATCAAATTGCTACATTATGAATGGCATAATATAGGCAATAGAGGGAAACGAATCTCTATTCACAGTGGCATTGAGACCTCCACACACATGAGCTTTTCCCTTCTGGTAGACTAATTTGTAAACTGTAATGTAATACAGGGCGTTGATTTTACATGAATTATTGCCTAGATTCAATTTGTCAGCTCCTGCAAACAGCAATGTATAAGCACATGTTGATTAAATGACATTTACAGATTTTGTGCCGGGGAACTAAAAAAGGCCATTCCATTACTTCAAATGTTAAACGTATGTGTTTAATTAAGTCAGTCAGCCTGCTGCAAGTGTTGGCAGGAGTCTGTACCTATTGTTTGGTGTAGGTTTTTCTATAATTAAATCTTTGATATTCGCTATGCTGGATCCAAGTAATTTCTTACTGGCATATTTTCACTTCAGCTGAAAATACTGTCACTTGTATCTGAAGTGACTGTGGTTCCATCATATTTAATTTTTTCACAGTATGTGTCTTTGTTACTCATATAAACTGAGAATTTGATCACGATTCGAGTCTACACTATTAAAATTGTCTTTAAATCCCAGTACTAGTGGCAAAGAAGTTGGAATTTTAGTTTAGTGTTGGCAGAAAGAAAAATCTGTAAAATATATACAGTATTGGGTCCAGTTAATTCTTCTGAATTCAGTTTATAGGTATGCATATGGAATTTAGCCAGACCCACTTACAAGAATTGTTTAACTGGGAATGGGTATATAAAATTACTGGTGGAAATGAGGCAGGTAACACTGCACAAGAAGCAGCAGAGGAGAGTAAATGCTGCTACTGAGGCTGGTATACAAAAAATTGCTGGAACAAGCAAATTGTGAGCTCAAACGTAGGATACACTTTATCATTTTTAATCATCCCAGTCCACCTTGTAGACTAGCTGTCTGGTTTTGGTGCATAATGCTTTCTCTCTGTCCAGTATATGTTGTTTTTCTTCAGAGATGATGCGTGTGACTCAACCTCTGGACCAACTGCTATAACTCACTGTTGAGGGTCATACTGTAGTGGGACGAGTCCATATCTGCTAGATGGAAGAATGTCCTGTTAGCTGTCGTGAGAATAAAAACAGGCAAACTGAAATGCATTCGTAAGGTTTTTTACTATGTAAAGTTACTCATTATCCGCATACAATTCTCTTTAAGTGGAATATGCAAGCGTTGCAGTACAGATTTGCATCCTTTTAATGTCTGCAAATGATCTACTTACTGACCTCTTTAATTGTTGACTGAAGCACATCATGAGTTAAAATTCTTCTCCTTGACCAAACATTGTATGCTTGTTTTTGTATGTAATAATAGGAAGACAGATTTGTAAGTGCATTTGTGGAGCCTTCATATTCAGTAATATGCCTGCTTTATCTTGCCTGTCTCTGCTGTTGTATTTTCTTAGCTGTTTGACTCTTTGCTTGATGTGTTTTTGCATCTTTAGTGTAGCAACACTTATTGTTTGTTATTTTTCAGACTGCATAAAAGTTACAGGTTATTATTAGAATTCTTGAGCTCCGTTGCTTACAAATGCACATCTTTCCAAGGTGCTGCAATTCCCCAAAGTGCAAAATGCTGGCAATTAGGTTTGTTTAAAGACATATGTGTAACAGCTTATACTTTTGTCTGACTTCTTTTGCTGTTGACTGTCAGCCTAGTTTCGACAGCAAAATAGTTTAACACCTCAAGAGCTTTGTTTTGTTGGTATTTGAGCAAGTTTATTAAAATATTTGTGCAAAATGACAATTTTGGTTCGATGTACTTAAAATTTAGCTCAGATTCTGATGTTTGTTTCTGTCCTTAAAAAGGCAAGGTTATGTAATCGTAAGAGGGTGCCGGCAACTTTTATTTTATTTTTATGGGTATGAAAATGCTGGCACTTTTGAGTAAAAGGTTGCCTTAGTATTCTAAAATGGAATTGGCATCTCGGGCTCAAACTTGCAGCAGTTGGCTTGTTTTGTGAGTGTTCATATCTGTCTGACAAGTGTAACCTGCAGCCTGGTCGATCCGGGCTGTTTGTCACCTGAACGGGTGACAGATGAACCAAAAACCTTTACCCTTGAGGAAGACACTCAATGTGTGTTTGACTTCATTGGAAGGCTTAGATAAATGGCCCTCTGTGCCAGGGAGATACGAGTGAGGATCACTGGCTCTCAAGCTGGATGATCTTTTCATTGCACAAATCATTAACTAGCCATTGAATGAGCTCTATTGTAGGAAATCTGGGATAACATATTCAATGCTTCTATTTGCTGTTCCTAGGTGATTTGATTGACAATGTATCCAGAAGCACGTAGAGGCGTTTGTGTCCACTGGCGACATCTTGTGGAGTTAAAATGTAATGCACCTGTTTTGCTCAAGTACCTCTTATGAAGACAAATAAGATAGATGATCATTACAAAACGCTTTTTATTATGATAATTAATTACTTACTAAACCTTAAAATTCTTATCAACCTTTTTCGACTGTAACCCTGCATCTTGGTTGCTTATTAAAAAACACATAATTAGTTGAAACTTAAGTTTTATTGCCATTAGTTTTAGGTGCATGGTTTACCCTTTGCAGTTTCCTCCATCCACAACCCCTTTTTCACAGGACAAAGTATCAGGCAAAGGCAGCAAGATAAGAATCTGAGTAATCAGACCCATAAAGAGTGACAAAAAAAATCATGGTTGAACTGAGCTTTGTCTGTCAAGGAATGATGCCAACAGGCCTGGGGGCATGTTACTATCACCATATCCACAAACTGGCTGCATCTCCACATTGTACACAGTCTTGTACAGGTCCATTATCTTTATCCCTGGAACTATTTTGGTGTTCACTGTCTGTTTGTTTATTGTATCTGTTCCAAAATTACAGCCAGCCAATCTGAACAAGGTTTACGTACGTCTGAGTCATTGAAAGGTTTTCTGTTTGAAGTCGCACGTAAGTAAACAGATTAAATGGCTTTTTGATGCATAAAACTTTTTAATAAAACTACAACTTATTTGTTGTGGGTTTTAAATAGGTATTGATATGATAGTCTTTTGTTCTGTTCCAATGAATTTTGAGAAGATATTCATAACTATAGGACAGAAAGTCAGAGCAAGTCAAAGCAATGAGCTAACCACTGACACTATGATATGATTAATAACCAAAATAAACTTCAAATGTATTGTAAATAATTTTAAAATACTTCAGGCATCCATCCATTACATTTATTCTGGTCAGAATGGCAGGGGTCCAGAGCCTGTCTCAAAATCATAAAGGCATTAGGCTACAAAACTGCATCCTGGTTGGGATGCCAGTCCATCACAGAAATGTCAGTTGTAGTAGATGTTTCTCTGTACAAAATGCATGCTTGTAAGCAGTTATCCTGTAACAATGACCTTACATAGATTTTATTTTCTGACTTGTGATCAATGCCACATGTCAGTGGAACATGTGACATTCAGAATCCCTTTTCACTGTCCATCCAAACTGTCATCAAAGCAGAGATCCAGCATAATATGCCCTTGGGAAGGAAACATGGCACTTCCAATAACTCCCAAAAGGCTGAATGCACAATTAACAGTTTCTATGGTAACATGTAGAGAACAGCTTCCTTCTTGACACTGCATGAAAATGGGTGCTAGAAAATGTTGCAGTCACGCTGAATGGTGATAAGACACAACAGAATGCATCTTTGGGATGGGAATAGGCACAGAGCATCGGGTTTGTGTAGCTGTGTTGTTAAAATGCGTAATGGACCAAAAGCTAAGGCAGGGGGTCCCCTCCTTTGTACTGCAGGAGGATCCAGACAACAAACAGAGGCTGACTGTGATGTGTCTTCTGAAGGCCAGTGGCTTTGTCAACACCAAGGCCCCCTGACAGCAAGAGAACTGAGCGCCTGGGGCAGCAGAGCCTGGTGTGAAACGTCGTGGGAGGGGGCATGGGGGGTGCTGTCTCCTGGGCCGCTGGCAGGAGGGCAGTGCTCCCTGCAGTACACCAGGGCTTACAGACTGGAGCTGCAAGCTGATGAAATTTTAATAATCACATGTGCAATCCTTGTAACTTTTTCTTTAATAAAACACCAGTAGTGAAAACCTCAGACACATACTTTTAATCCCATGCATAGATGGTGTGTTAAGCATTCAGAATCAGTGAATTTATCCTTATGTTCCGCACCTTTGCGGTTGCTGTTAGCCTCTGGTGTTGCCCTGATCTTATTTTTTTCTTTTCCTTTTTTCCCTTTTTTGAAAGCAGTGTGTCAGCATGAAATGAAGTTGTAATGTAATAACAATATTTATGAGCCTATGGATTCAACTGAATACTTTCTGGAAAGGTTTGAAGAAGAAGGGAACTCATGTCCTATTTTTTCCAAATCCAGATTTGACTGAAGAAATATTGCATTTTCATACACCTTGCCAAGCACAAAGCAAGTATAGACAGGTATAACATTGAGAATCTCCTGCCCTAAATATGTCACACTCTCCTCAGTCAATCTGAGTAATTGTCTTCTAAGGGAGGAACAAATATCATCTCATCTGAGAGAAGCTGTTAGTGTAAATGATTAATGAAGCAGAGAAGAGTCGCAAAAATGAACCGTTTGTCTGTGTCAGTCAGCATAATAGTGCACTCATCTGATGAACCCTCTACATATTTTTATTAAATATGTATTCAAAATGTGCTTAACTGTATTATGCTTGTATTAGAAGAACTGGACAGAAGAGTGAAAGTAAAGCTGCATGTGTGCCCTGCATGTCTGGGAACTGCTGCAAAAGTTTAACTGAATGCTTTATGAGAAAGTTAGATACCCATACGCATGCACAAACTTTTGACTGGTACTGTATATTATGCACGTTACAATTATCATTAAACCCAAATAATTTGTAGTCTTTTTTTTAATAATCTGAGCTGTATCGAGCTGTACTAGTCCTGTTGCACAACCCACAATGGATTCTTGACATATCAATGGTCACCCCACTGACCTTGCAGAGCAGCCCACCTATACTTGTTTGTCTGACCCAGAAACCTTTGCCAACCTTTGCCAAGTGAACTTCAGTCCTGCCATTGCCACCCACATTATTTTCTGTGGTTGTCACAGGGAGCCACGTGTGGCAGTAGGGGGTGAAAGGTCAAGAGTGGAGGCCTGAGCAGGCAGCACGGCCGTGGGCAGCCAGCAAGAACAGTCCCAGCCTGGGGCTGCTACTCTGTTTGCCTGTTCTATCAGACCTGACAGGCTACCTTCACAGCCCCGTGAGCAAAGGGGTGCACCAAGGCACAAACGGACAACAGATGAAATTGCCCTCTGCAGCTGTGTTGGTGAAGATCTGTACTGACAGTCTGTTCTAGACAAGATTATTAGCTTGGGACAGGAGTGCTGTCTTTTCTTATTTGCTGCCACCAGTAAGAAACCAGACACATTTCTTTACCTGTGCATGGGCATGGGGACTGCCAGCCTTGAGATGCCTCTTTTAAAGTCGGTTTACAGATTTCTGTCAATTTTTAACAGAAATGGATGTTTACTGTGAAAGCGGTTAGTCCTCAGGTCTCAACTTTATGGAACGTCATACTAAAATAAACTGGTTAATAAAGCATTACCTTCCCTTATTCTAACAATACTGTACATCTATTCATTAAATGAGACCTGTAGATCTAAAGCATTCAAAATGAAAGATGGACAAGCTCTTTAAATAAAACCTTTTTGATACACTGTGGGATTTACATTTCAATTTTCTCTTGCAGGAGTCTGCATTGCACAGCTATCTTACCTTTTTAGCAACTGCCCATGAGGCATGCATGTAAGCCTGAGGACAGCATTCTTCTGGAAGCCACTTGCTCTTTCTCACGTGTTCATTCAGCTTTGGAAAAAGGATCACATATCCTGTTTGGGGAAGTGCTGCTCAGGTATTGCTTTATTTTTTTTTTATTTATTTATTTTAACACAGGATTGATTGTTCATGAAATACTGCCGTGTTCATTTAAACAGTAGGACCAGCTCAGTGGCATCCATTGTACCAGGTGAGTCTATCATAACTTGGTTAGAGTAACAGCTTGGCTTCTGGTGGTTTAAGAGGAGGACAGTCAGCATCGTGTACATTTTAAAACACTCATAAAGGGGTCATGTTTACAGGCATTTTATTACCTGAAAAGTTTAGTGAGCCAAACATTTTTACTGCCTTTATAAATATAGTTGTTACATTTTATAGGAATACATTATATTGTGATTTCAAGCAATTTATAGATGCAGTATTTTTGAAGACATTTTTCAATTTGTGGTACAGATGACTTTAATAGTAGTTAAACCTTTAGTTTACCTGAACATTTTGTTTAAATGAAATTTATAGAGTGCATGTAAACTGCACATTGAATCCCTTAAAGGTATTGAACTGGAAATCAAACAGAAATAGATGAAGCACTTTTATAGACGTTTTGGCCAGATAAGTTACATAAGACTACTGTAAAAAGTTTAAAGATTCATGTAAAATATTTTCAAGGTTAAAATAAATTTTTATATGAAATGAGGAACTATATTACTGCAGAAAAAATGTAATTTAACATTTTTAATCATGATGGCACAACCCCCACATGCGCATAAACTGTTATTCTCAATTTATTTTGAATTACTAAAAATTTTATTTAAAAAAGAGTAAAAACATTTTATGAAGGGTTACTGTAGACGCACCTCTCAAATGTTAATTAGCCGGCGTTGTTCACGTATAAACTAAATAAATTGCAACAGGAGACAAAAGTTGAGGATAATTGTAACGACCGCACGAGCTAATAACCTCAGCGAAGTGTTCGTACGGCCAGTGCTGCCACCTCGTGGCAACTTTGTGAAAGAGTCGTGCCCTGCAGTGAAATGTTTCTTCAGCTCTCGCAATTTACAGGTGACGTATTCCTTCCATCCATTTCATTATGTCCTGAGCGTTATTTGTATAACAGTAACGACCCGGTGGTCTAAGGCAGATAATTATACGTTGATAAAGGTTATAAAGGTGATAAAGGTTACTGCACGAGTGGGATTTGAAACGGGAACTTTCCCAGCCACAATGCCCTCTGCTGCTTTGTTGGAGTAAAAAGGAAATCATCTGATACGTCTGTGTTCAGCGTAAATTTACTTTTATGTGTTTATCAAACAGCTGCTAATATTTAGAGTAACTCATGGCCATTAGGCTGTTCTAGGTCATTCCCAGTTTCCCAAGCCTAAAACAAAAAAAGATAAAAGAATGTAGTAAAGTGTATCTGGGGGAATGGTGAGAATCACTATGCTTGTTCAACATGTTGTTTCACTTTGCAGAGATAATAGGGGAAATGGATCCCAGGTAAAACTTTAAAAATGAACAAAAATAGAGAACTAAATGCCTTAATTATAATGTTCTTTATTTCTGCTCTCATATTTTATGAATTTTCTTTCAGGAATGTTTTTAAGCTTATCACTTTATTTAGATACAGAAAAGATTCTGTAGACTAAACTTTTGGGGACATTTACTTGCTAAATTATACTTTTAAGAGAAATATAACTTGCAATGAATGTTTTTGTGAAGGAGTAAGATAATGTTTGGTCATTCCAAAATTTAAATAGTGTGAAAGTGTAGATAAACCCTTGGCAACAAGCTGTGGTTGTGTTTGGGAGAGTTTGGAGAGTGAAGCAGAGTATCATAACCTCCATATAAAGTTTGCATGGAGAGTCACAAAGACAGCAGCAGCAGCAGCATCCCGCGACATTCTGACTCTGATACTCGATGGAATAGGACAATTTTTCTAATATCTCAGAGTTGGGAGAGGGTGTCTGGCTATTTCATAGAAGCAGCAAAGGGATGGCTGTGACGGTGTTTTTCCCAGGCTACTTCCCTGAACACATTCCCTAAGGTGAACTGGAAGCTTTGCTGTGGGGTTGCTGCGCTGTGCACAGCTGTTCAGAGCATCCCTGCCTGTATCTGTTATTACTCTCTTTCTGGTTTTGCTTTCAACTGTTCTCAGGTTGTTCCCCTTCATAGTCCTAATGTCATCTAATCCCAGATCTGAACAGGCCCACTTAATGCTTTCCTTTTTTTCTCTGTAAAAGAATGGTGAGGAGTAGGAGTGCAGAAGAGAGTGTAGTAGGAGTTTTCTGTGGCCTGGTGCCTTGATAAAGAAGGAACTTTGATACTTGAAATTTTTCTAAATCGATCTTAGTCAAACCCTTCATCTAACCTGCCACATGATTTTGTCCTCATTTTTCTCTCCTGTTTATATTGTAGATGGAGTTGGCAGTGATTTCCTCTTTATTTTGAGATTATAGTACTGAGTGCTTGCTGTGTTTGGGACAGTTTCAAAAACATATCTGAATAATTGCACTCTGTTGTATGGCATCAGTTTCACATGCGTAATTCATTGAATCTTTGTGAATGTTGGCAGCAGTATTAAAAGTGCAGTAAGTCATTATTCATTGTTATTTATCTTATACGCCTTTGTTTATATCGTAACTGCTTTTACATTTTCTCCCATTTCTGACAGCTGGATTTTTTAATTCAGGGAAAATAACTTTTCTGAAGTCACTCTTTTTTGGAGCAGGAATATGAACTTGTCCCTCAAATGCAACAAAATAGCTTTATTCAAAATCCTACCTGCTCGCTCTAATATTAATAATGTGGATGGTTATTATGACAAATGCAGTTATGTCCAGTTACAGTTATCCCTTCAGTTCTGCTATTTTTTTCAGTATGAAGTGCAGTATTGATTTTGAACACTTTTATTCTTAATCATCATATCACAGGTTGGATGAAAACAAGAAAACAGTGTAAAACAGTATGTTTAGACATCTCTGCTAAAGCAAATCACTTACCTGATAAACATCTTTCCTGATACACAACAGCTTGTTGGCAGTGAAAAATAAGGCAAAGGGTTTAAGATATTTTTTGACATTTATGCACTGTCCATAAAACAACTATACATTCACTTGTTACATCGTACACTTTCAACTAAATTGCTCCCATATATGAAATCGTAACATTTTAGAGGAAGGGTAACAATGGTCTGGACGGGACTGTTGTGCTGATTCGAAAACAGCGGGACCTACTCAGGTCATTACTGGCATCAGTATACATTGTAGACCATTTAGGAGTAATAGAAGCCAATACACAAAATAAAACAACATAAGGATTATTTAGAATTTGGCTATGTTTTTTTATGGTATATGTTCGAGGTATTGCACTACTTCATTTTGGTTTCGGGAATCTAGCACTGTCAGTGCTTTGAACAAGTGCTTTCAGGACGATGGAACTGTTGGTTTAATTATTTCATTGTTCTGGTGGATCACAGTGCCCATGGATGTTTAGAATCATTTAGAGCACTAATGGTTGCTCGCTGCTTAAATTTTTACACTTATCTGGGCAATTCTCCCTGCTCCTTCGTGGAATTAGAGTCCACGGGCCCAAATCCTAAACGGGTTGCAGACTGTTGGGATTCAGTCAGTGATTTCACTCATTCAGTCAATGATTTCATAAATTAGTAGATATGTTGAACAGACATTTTGTGTGTGAACCCATTATATAAATTATTGTAAAATTATTTTTCCTTTACTGGTAGCGTTCTAAATTCCTTCAGTTGGATTTTTGGATTTACTGTATGACATATGCACCTGTGCTATGGCGGATTCATTTTAATGTACAGGTACCAGCCTGCCTTGTGGTGGACTGTGCTTGGATAGGAAATGGTATACTGCGTGGCTTTCACTGAACTTGCATGAGTCGAATCTTGCCAGGATGCTCTCACTATTAGTCTCTGTAGATAGTTTCATTTGGATGGTCCTCCAACCTGTTAGCTTTATATCCAGTTCCTGTCTACCCATGATTGCTCATGGTTATTTTGGAGCTTGTGGGCCTCATGTGTGACTCTGGATGTATATGTGTTCCAAGCAGCTAGTGCAGGGAATAGATGAGGGCAAGGCTAATGTCTTATAATGTACTCAGTACAGATCTGGGAAAGGCTTGGAGTAGTTAAACATCAGGTAGTCCATGTAGTAGAAGTCGTAGGCTCTCTGTCTTTCAGAGTTGCTGAGCTGTGCAAAGTAGTGCTGGGTGATGTGGGTAGAGGTGCGCTCTGCATGCGGGTTTCTGTCTTTAAAGCTGGGGAAGGTGAGGTTGCCTGGAGCTCCTGTCCTGTGCAGGAGGAAGTTGGCATCCTCCTCCATAGTTTCAAAGCGCCCAATAAAGTCATACTGCAGCAGGCAGGGGCTGCACAGCTGGTTCACGTGTTCCCAGTGAATGTCCATGCCCACAGGACGGTGCACGTCCAGCAAGTACTGCATGAACTCTTTGAAGGTGACGCCAGTTCCTGTCCTGAGGGCTGCCTGTGAGGCATTTGGCCGGTACCGGGAGATGATGGGTCTGCCAAACACTGGGTGGTAGTAGGTGTTGGGGCTCTCAAACTTGTCCCGAAAGGCAGATACTAGCCTCTCAAAGGGCTCGCGAACGAAGAGCACTTTGGTATAAGTGTTGAGGCGCCAGGTGATGTCCTGTCGGTTAAAGCTGTCCAGACGCTTCAGATGGTTGCCGTAGTGCACAGCGTCATGCGGGATCTCCTGGGTGGAGGCAGCCAAGCCACCCAGCACCATCAAGACCCTCTTCCAGTTGGAACAGCCCACTTTGGGCACCTCGCAATACAGTAGCTTGTGCCTGTCCTCGACAAAGATTCGTGACACATGCTGTGGGGTGATAGTCCTCGTGCTCTGGCTTTTGTACTTGGCACACACCTCGTTCATCAGCTGCTTGCGGGCTTCTTGCACGCTTGCCAGCCTGTGCCAGCTGGTCTGTGAGGAAGAGAAAGAAGAACTGGAGGAGTTGTGTGGGTGCCAAATGGGATTGCTTTTCAGCAGAAGTTTCCTGTGTCTCTTGGTGATACGTGCAGGGTTGACTTCCTGTCCTAGGGAGCCCGGGGTGACTGGTTGCCATGCCCATTCAAAGGCTGGGAATTGCATGGGTGCAATAGCGCTAGGCAGGGCCTGTGTGGGCTTTTTGCCCAGTCCTGACCTGCTCTCCACTGCTTCTTTAGCACACAGGTCCTGCAAGTGTGGAGATGACACAAATGATTGGCGATTGTGTTACCTAAACATTACAGTTTATTACGCAGATTCAACTGAAATGCACAAAAACAGGACATAAGGCTTTTCTTTTTTCAATTTATAAACAAAAAATTATGTAAAATTAAATGTCTTTGCTACAAATGGTGCTCAAATGGTGACAATTGTTTGTCATCCCACCCCAATAATTATATCCTGATATGTTTTCGGAAGTAAACGAGATGGACTTTGAAACGAAACACTGGCCTGCTGAAATGGGGTGGGAGAGAGATTGAAGAATTAACTGGCGACATGGGGGGTCAGAGCTCACTAGTCTAGGAGCATCACAGAAGAGTGGCCACTGGAAGAATGAGACTAAAGCTACCACAAAGAAAACAACCAGAGGAGAGAAAAGAAACTTAAAATTCGCCTGCAACAAGAGAAACTGTGAATTTATGCTTTTCAGCACCAGCACACAGCTCGAAGTGACTTTTGGACGGTGCTGAAACAGAGGTGCTCCAGAAGAAACCTACCTGTGCGTGCGTGCGCGTGTGTGTGCGCGCGCACGCACGCGCGTGTAATTGTTTTTAAATTAAGGCTATTCGCAAAGACAACACTTGGTGGTGCAATTTCATGTTAGAGAAAAAATTACATTTGCAGTTAAATGGTATTGCGACAAATTTCAGGTCACTGAAGCACACAAACGGCAATCTACTTTACTGCTGGAAATTAGTTAAAAAATGATTAAATTACAAACACGTGCAAAAAAAAAAGCCAAAGCTGATTTGAATTCGTTAATGTAGTTTTTCAGTGTAAAGATCACATATGAGCAAGGAGCAAGTCTTTTGCATGAATTTAATAATTTTTATAATTGAGGTAACAAGCTCAACATTTGCTCTTTACATGTTTGTCACCTGGCCCCGCAAAGTGAAAACTGGACTGAAAAAAAAATCAGCGGAATGCTTTAAATCATGTGCAATCCCTCCTGTCAGAGACGAACGGATGGGCTTGGACTCACCTTCCTATTGGTTTGCCCTGAGACACTCATCTTCATACCTGAAGGGACACAAAGGCACTCAGTTTACACACCAGTGGCACCATGTCAGTTGTTTTTGATTCATACTCAATTTGGCTGTGTATAAAAATTAGTGATAAATCCAACCACCCAAAAGAAAGCTCCATTCACCCTTGCCGCCAAAACTTTAGAGTCCAGAAGATGATGCATTATGACAGGAGAGTGAACAATTAATGCAAAACATAGCATGTTGTTTTCTAGCCTTTTGTATCATTAGCTAAGGACTTGTTTCGAGGCCGTAGCTGGAGTTTCGGTCAAACGTATTTGAGGAGGCTCCATATGGACCGACAAGGTGAGGTCACTGACCAGATTCACACTCTGTTCTGTTCAAAGCACTGCCAAAGTGTCCTACAAAAGCTAAACTGCTGCACATGCAATCAAACTGTTGCTGGTAATTTCTCAGACCTATTGGGTAAAAATGACAAAAATGCAAATTTTACAATAGAAAATATTTTCTATGCAGTCTTTACTTTTTTGGTAATGATCACGACTAGCTTTTATCCTGTTTTAGTTCATAAGAATAATAAGAAACACCATATTGATTTGAGTCCCTGTGCCGTATTAAATTGTCAACAGAAGCCTTTTTAAAACATAAAATTTTGCCTGCACCAGTTATATGCTGTTGCTTTCCCATGTGTTTTAAAAACCAAAACCAGATCTTTTTTTCAATTATTTTAGCAGTTACCAGGCTTTGGCTCTCTGTTGCTCACATACTGCTGCATTATCTGTAGCAAACTTTGTTGACAATTTTTTAAAAATATAATTCTAATCATGCCAGTAAAGATTTGTTTAATGTGTTGCATTGCAGTTGAAGTACTATAGATTTCTTGTGTAGTGCACTTGGAAAGTTTTTTTTTTTTTTTTTTTTTAATGAACAGGTTACTTTGAACAATGTTGACTATTCATGTCAGTTACTGCGAAAAACATCAACCAGATCATTAAAGCCAGCTCCATTGTCACTGAAATGATGACCCCCCCCCCCAGGATTGCCATGCCAGTTAACCCCCCCCCCCCTCACCACACCACCTCGAGGGAAAAACGCTTATTAAAGGCAGAATCTCAGTTTGGTAGACTTTGCTGAGCTTAAAGAAAAGCTTCTGAATAATGATGTGGTTCTGTGGGCGTGTGCGGCCTTGTGTTCGCATTAGTCACTCCAGTTATTGTGCCTAGAACCTGGGTTCTGTGGCTATAATTTTTCTCTGTTTTATAATAATTGTAATACATATTAATAAATGTAATGCATGTCCTAAGACTGACTGCTGCTGTCAGCTGTCGATAAAGAAATGTTATATGGCAATCAAATGCAAGACAAGTACAAACAAAAAGGAGTGAACAGCAAACTATGATACCTGTCACTAAACAAGAATTAAAATCACAGATTTAGCCTCACATTTTTAAGCTAGTGGTGATAAGGATGGCAATATGGCTTGCCAATCATATGGTGCAGTTTAAGATGGCAGTCTTCAAATATTACAAGAATTGCAAGTATTCTGTACAACTTAAGCGAGATGTTAAGCTGGAAACATCGATGCACCTTTGCTGAAGGCATGTGCCTAATGCCTTGTCAAGGTGTTTGCAGTGTTGAAAAGCCACACAAAAATTCTGTCACTTGGAGCCTTATAAATCCCTAAGGAAAACGAGAGATTCGTAAAACATCGAACAAATTAAAAAAAAGTGTCATAGATGTTTCCTAGATGAACAATAATTGTCACTTCAACATATGCAACTAAAGAACATGCAGACGCATTGTATCAACAAAGTGACTTCCATGCGTATGAACTTGACAGAGTTGGAAAAAAACTGGGCCATGACATGTTCTCGACCGGTGGTATCTCCATACACGAGACTTCAATTTTATTTGGACTCTCCAACTCAGCTGCCTTCACCTTTCAGTTGTTGCCTAATTTCAGTCCAAAGTTGTGGTGCTTATGGTGTAAATGTATGGACAAGGATTGCCTTTTTCTGCAGTGCTTTGTATAATGAAACGGCCAGTTCTGTGATGTGGGTTGTCCGTGAACCAAATTCTGAAGACTCACAACGCTGTTACACGGAAGTGCGCCTTCAGGCACACCATGTTACTGTTTACAAAAGGAAAAGCAACTTCATCTATATCTCCTCGGGTTAAAGGCATGTAACTAACCCTTTGGTTTTGCTTAAATATGTATATCACTCTATATAGCAAAAAAAAAAATTTACATGCTGCTTTAATCCCTATTGTGGTCCAGTGTCTGAATGTTCACACAAAACAAGTCAGCTTTATTTCCTCACATTTTCATTATTCAACCTGTAAAATATAGATTGTTCAAGTATTCATTCTCCCGTGTCCTGGAAGTTGGCTGACCTTTTCGCTGATCGTCATTGAAGTGTCAGTAAGATGTGGATGAGGTGCTTGTCTCTTTTGTGCTGGAGTAATTGGACAGGAATTGGTGTGGACATGTGGTAATGGAATAATATCCCTCAGCCACTTTCAACATAAAAAATTACTGTTATTTCCAATGGCTGTCACAGACCTTAATGGTAATGCATATTAAAAATTTCACGGAATCTCCATTCAAAGATATCCAAAAGCTAAGGTTTTTCTAATGAAGCTGTGTACATTAAAGTCATCATGGTTAGGGGCTTTGGGATGCTATAAATATGGCTTGTTCAGTAGAATTTCTGATGCTTTACAGATTGTGGCAAAAAAATGTATCAAGTACACAAGACTGGTAAACACAGCAGAGCGTGTTTCTCTTACACAAAGAATTACTATGTCATAAGCTGAAACCATTTCAAGAGTTCTCTTTCGTCAATATAATTTACAGAATAACAATAAAAATGCAGTCTTTTTAACGGAAAAGGTTTCCTTTTTTAAGAGAAAATGGTTTAAACAGTTTTAATAGTGTCTCCTTAATGATACATCAGACCATCTATACCATCTTTAAAGCATGAGATAACTTTGTCTTTACTATAACGTATTTTGAGGATTATATCATTATAGTAATATCCTAAAGTTACATCAACTAGTTTTGTTTTGCTGACTTCTATAGCCATATTCTACCACAAATAGGCTGGAATAGGCTCACCTGAATTTCCAAATATTGCATTAAGAAACCTTGAGCTTAATTCTTTATGCATTTGAAGTTCATGGGTTATATTCTGATGAACGGCACATAAAGTAATGTTTCCGCAACAAAAGCATTTCTCCCTTGTACCATAAGGGTTATGACGACAGTTTCCTGGAATATGTGTGGCACAGAAAAACTACCGGGGGTGGGCAGGGAAGGGGTCTGCCAGTTTATCGGACTGAAAGAGTTCACTCAAGCATGCTCCATACCCTGTGGACTCAAATTCATGTGGTTTTGAAGTTTGGGAAACAGGCCAACCTTTGTTCTCCCAACTCTGACTATGAACCTGAAGGGTAGGTGCTCTTCCACCATCAGCCTGTGTGGAGACTACTGGTCCCATGTGAAGGCCATCTGTGGTGTTGCTGAACCCTCCTTGTGTCCTCGGACAGATTCATCACGCTAGGAGTAGCAAAGACATAATCACGTTTTTTGCAGTAAAAATGCATATAACATAAATGTGATTTCCTTGGTAGGTATTTATTCATGTTTGGCATCGCCTACAAAACACTTTTTTTCAGCATTTTTGCATTACAAAGTAATTATACGTTTTTGGTAGAATTACAGGTTTGAAAGAATGTTGTTATTATTATAATAATTATATAAATTATTTCCATACTTTTGCTGAGCATGAGACACGGTTTCTTCCTTTTATAGCTTACAATAGCTACATAGGATCTTCTAATGGCTGCTGTAAAACTGGTTTGGTTGCTTTGTTATAGTGAGGCTTTGACATTGTGAGAGTTTGTATACAGGTCAGCCTTTATTTAAAAACCCTTCAGGAGAGTAGTCTCTCTTTTCTTGCACAGGTGACAAAAATGCTGTTCAAGTTCAGGATGAGGGCTTAAAGCATAGCATACAATGGAAATCACTGCAATTTCAAGTGTCTCATTATTGGAACAATCATGGAAAGAAAATCTGCAAATTTGTAGTTGTGTGAAAATTCAGATGATGGCATACTTAACATGGTTAATTTATTGCGTGCCTGTAAAAGTTACCTTTAAAATCTAAGCAATGATTGTTAGGATGATGACTGACAAAACCTCAGCCTGAGGTACAGTAAGCTCTGTCATTGTCAACTTTAAATCATTACGCTGGTACACCATACCTTATACACTCGTTTGCCATATCAGGTCATAACAAGTAGCAGATAGAAGATAGGTGCAATCATCATTTTGGATTTAAAATGTTTTTCCTCAGTACAACGAAATGTGATTTTGTTTATTCATTAAGAATGGTTCATACATTTTGTATAAATGCATCTCTGAATTCTTAAATCTACGATTTTTAAAAACAATTGGAAATATTTGCCTAACAAAGTGAGACCTGGAATGAGCCAAATGACATTTCATTTGCATTCCATCTGCATATTTAGTGTTTGGCCTCTTTCTGGTGTCTGAGAGTTCAACTGCGATATTAGGAGGCAAGCGTGTTCTTATTTCATACATTTTTTAAATTGTTTTATAACTATATAATTGTAGTTATATAATGTATACTTTGTACTGCAAGTGGTCGTCTTTGAAAGTGTTTGACTGGTCTAACGTTAAGTGTAAACGTCCCTATGAACAGCTTAACATGTATAATGTTTTTTCATATATCTTTAAAGTTTAATTCATTTATAGATTGTCCCAGATTTGCACGTCAACAAGCTGCAACCCTACTTTTTAGTGCAAGAAGCAATGTCACATTTCTAGTGCAAAAACAGGCTGTGTAAAAAATTTTGTTTCATTACCCAGTGGTAGTACATAGCACATTTTATTATAACACTGTTGTCGGCAAGCAGTATCATTTTCACTTTTTTTCTTTATAGAGGGATGTCCAAAATGCCATTAAAAGAGGCACTGTTTCACCACTTGGAGTGGAACAAGAAGTGCTCTTAAACCCAGATATCAAAAGGATTTTGAAATATTTTTTTAAAATTACATCAATTTAAAAAAAAAAAACCTATTAGTAAAACTAGCACAAGAGCTAGTGATGCAACATAGGGTCAGGTTCACAATGCCAGAAAGATGGACCCTGTGCTGTCCCAGTGTCCAGATGCTTTCGTCAAATTGTATAATGAATGGCACGGTTTATATTTCAGATTTGCAAATTTGGTCCAGCATTTCATTGGTATACAGTGGTTCAGTAGCTGATCGACCCCGAATTAACATTAAGCATGTGATTAAATGTTTTGGAGAGCCGCATTTAGGCTTAATAACGGGCTATCTTCATGAGGCTGCAGAACGAAAAATTTTTCTGTTGTAACTTGAAGGTAGACTTCGTCACCAATTTTTTTTTTTGCTAGATACTATAGCATCTTCAGGTAGCTGAAGATGAAAAAGAGTTCCAGAGTCATGATTTTAGGAAATAGTGCTTTATTATGCACACATATGACATTTATTGGACATGCAAAATCAATTAACAGCAAAACAACACTCCCTAGACTGCTCACAGTTCCAGAATCCGCTTCGCTGACCTTCTACATATGTGGGTGGAACAACCAATAAAACACAAATACAACTGGCATAACCAGTTTACTACACAAAAAAATTTAAACCAATTTGACAGATGCCTTTTTGGCTTCAACCGTGGTCTCATGCTTCGTTGAACAATGCCCTTTGTGAGAAAAAGAAAAAACTGAGGAAAAAAACCTATGTAGTAACTACAACACAAAAGGAAATGTGACAAAACAGTTATATGAAAAAGAACTCTTTGCCCTCCCCAAACGAAATTGCTATGGTGGCATTTTGGATGTCATGCAGAAAAGTATTGTATCTGCACTGTCAAAGAAGAATGAGACAATGGCTTGGTTAGCCATGCCTCATCTTTACAATCATGGAGTGAAGCCACACCCTGGGATGGCAACCAAATAATAGGCTGCCACACCCAATTTAGAGTGGCCTAAATTGCAAGCATTTGAAATGTGGGAGGAAAGCTGCACAGACACAGGAAAACTGTCTAACAAACACCACACAGGAAAGAGCTGCAATTGAATCCCCCAGCAGACCAGGTGCTATGGTAGTGCTATTGCTTGTATGCCAACCAGTTAATGATTCTTCTGGTTCTGTGAAAAAAAACTAACTTTCGTGGTTTAGGGAGGCTGTCACAGACCATCTACCAGAGAAAACCAGAAGGCAAAATGTCAAATGAGTTGTACCACTTTTCAATTTCTACAAGTGAAATGGTTTTTGTATTATGTTATTTTGGGTTAAACTGTTGACAAAATAACAAAATAATGATTTTTAAAGGTGTCTTTGTAACCATTCATAATGCACGTGGCTTACAGATTTATTTATTTATTTATGTCCAGGTGGTGATACATTTTTACCTTGGCAGCCATAAAACAAGAAGACATGCCATTTGTTTAAAAGCTGTACTTACTACACTGATGCCACTGCTACTGCGAAGAAAATTCTCTCCAGCGCCCCACAGCATTTGGCTGCAATATACAGATTGACCTTGTTTGCTCAGTCATTGCAAACAACTGTTATGAGAGGAACTGTGATGCAAATGCTGCAGTGAGCATTGCTGGTCCCCAAAACCGAGTGATTATATGAACAGCTGAGCACTTGTATACTGCTTCCTTCTGCTTGTACCTTCCCGTGTGTCTCAATATATCTTCCAAAAGAGTTCTACACACATCAGTGTATGTGGGCCACAATGTGAATCTGGGTTATGCCATGCAGCCTGCAATACCATAAAATGTTAATACACCTTTAGATAAAAGAATATGTCAGGTAGGACTTGAGGATGAGACAGTAAATGCCTAGAGTGATGAACAACTGAGTTAGAGGTTCCTTGGGTTGAAGAAAATGGGACACAGGTCTCAGTAGTGCCTGATTTATGCGCTGTTTCAGCAGCCCTGTGCTGTTGCTGTGGCTTGCTCGTATCCTCCCCTCTTATAAGCGGTGTCTGGAAACGCTAATCGGTTCCTAATGAAATTTAATTTTTTGACAGATTACAAGACTGTCAATGAGTGATGAATGACTACACAATTTCTGCTTTAGTGGGATACCCTTCCATTCAATCAGGATCCTCAAAAATCAATTTAATACAACTATTAGGTCTAATGCTGCAAGTCGCTTTTTTCTTCTGTGTAATCATTTTAATATTCTTTCAACACTCTGCCCAGGTCCAACCTATAGTGATTCTCACTTTGACTGCTACAACATCCTCCTATTTTTATGCTTCCGGTATCATGCATCCTGCAGCTACTGCACTTACTTCATGTCATTGATGTAGTGTGGTGTTATAATCCAGTGGCAGACAAAAAGCAACTGGGGGGAGCACGTAGTTTAATCTATAAATGCCATTTGACAAGGTTCCACCAGAAAATGGTGTTGGAGATCATACTAAGATAAATAATAACACACGGGACCAAGGAAAACTTCAGTAACTCATGGAACCAAACCAGTACTGAACACTTGAGTGTCGTTGGATCCTTCCTTTGACCGCGATTGTGACTCGGCTATGATGTGACACTTCACCCCTTGACTTGCAGCCTACAAGTCTGTACAATTTTATCATTCCCTGTGTCTCATACTCCTCCACCTGTGACCAACTGAAGGTCCTAGTCACCAGGGTTCAAAAACCTCTAGGTTCTGGAGTTTCAATCCAATGCTGTGGAATGAGTTCCCATTGTCCTTCAGCAATGCTCAATAATTTCCAGTATTCAATATGGCTCTCATCTTCAGAGGCAATCCGTATCTAATTTCTTGATCAACTACAGAAATTTATATCATGCTGTTTGTCATGACCATGCTGCTATTCTTTAAACAGTTATTGGAATACTTATACAAATGCAAAAAATGGTGGTAATACAACTGCTTTAATAATATAATAATCCCTTGGAGAGTCTTTAGAGCTAAAGTTTCACCATAATGGCTCTTGAAACTGGATATATCAATATCTTGATTAAAACTTTTGCAATAACCGTTTCTATATTAAGCTTATTTGTAATGTAACGTGAGGTGGACCATCATCATGCTTTACTGTGTACATAATGTGTCCAACTGTGGCAGGAAATCCAGGGCTTGGCAACGACCCTAAGGCTGTGTTGGGTGGGCGTGTTGTTAATTATGCTACGAAAGAAAAAAGTTCACATTCTCATAACGTTGTCTTCATGCCCACCATGGAATCAATGGCCTCCATCTGCCAGGAAGTGGTGGAGAGGTTGTAAAGCTGTCCCAATACACGGATGACACCATGCTGTTTGTGTACTTGTTCCGGCCCTTCGGTCGGGCGCTGGACCTAGTTAAGGTGTTTGGATGTGCTTCTGGCGCAGTGCTGAATCTCAGTAAGTGGCTTATCAAGTACTTTGGCAGCTGGTAAAATAGAGCAGACGGCATCAAGGGTTTTCCCAGATTTGGCAGTCCTCTCAAAGTTCCTCGTGGAAGACATGGCTAGGGCAAACTAGGAGGAATGCTTGGCAAAGGCCAGACAGAAAATGGGATTGTGGAGGACCAGGTCCCGCTCATCTATAGGTTATCTGGCTGCTGTCGTCACTGCAGCTGGTGGTGTCTTTTCCTCGGACTGCTTCTCGGTCTTTTGGCTAAGATTAAAGGGTGGGTTTTAATTGACAGCAAGTGCTAGAATTTAGCATGAGTAGAGGGGAGCCTAATGCGTGGTTAGTGGATGGCTTGTTTGCTGCTGCCACAGGGTGACCCTGTATTTTAATTTTTAGCACCTTTTATTAGATTTAAGGCTTTTAGTTTAGGGCCCCTTAAGGCCTTTTTAAAGGCTACGCTGGGGAGATGTAGAATACATCTCTGAAGACGTTGGCAGGGAAGAGGACGACGACGTCGGCGACCATGGAGAACAGGAAGGCCTCAAAGATGAGGAGTTTGGCAGGGACGAAGACTTCTCCAGTGGAGGCAAGGACTGCGGCAGCAAAGAAGATGGCTGGGTGGCAGGTGGGACCGCACAGGTCCCCAAACCAAGAAGAATCTTCTTCCGGAAGAGCGGCAGAGGACCGAAGAACGGATTGCCACCAGCCGTACGACGCTCAGGTCAGTCGGTGGAGGACCGGTGGTGGCGGTAGTGGCTGAGGCGACGGACGTGGCAACGGTGGTGGTCACGACAGTGGTCCCACCTGTGGCAGCCAGGCCCCAAGACAGAACCCCCGCTGCCCAGGCTCAAGGTGCGGAAAAGGAGCGGGAACTTTCATCCTCCACTAAACTGAGGCACACCACCTGGTTTTGGTGGAGGAGAACTGAGGCAGTGGCAGACTTCCCAGACCGGTCCAGCTTTATCCAGGAAGTCGTTTTCCAAGTGTTGGGCCTGGCCACAGGACACATCGTGTGTGTTGAACACAATGGACCCCAGTGCTTCGTCGACCTGACGGTCCTCGCCAAGGATACGTACCAGAAAGTGGCGGAGGTTTGCAAGCTGGAGAAGGGGTTGAAGAAGTTTCAGGTGGAGCAATTGTGGTGGACTGATAGAAGGATCATTACAGTCCATGTCTTCAACCCCTTTGTCCCTCCTGCGGCAGTCAAGGCCTTCCTGAAGGAGCATGTTGACCTCCTCCCCGGCCGCAGGGAACTATGGGACGAATTCGGCATATGGAATGGGAAGAGGTAGTATCAAGTTCACCTGCGTCCCAACCCTGCGGCTTCCAACGGACTTCATCATACCCCGACGTTCTTCCATATCAGAAGTAATAAGGGGTACCTATCCTACCCGCAGCAGCCTCCCTTCTGCCGGATCTGCCAGGGTAGAGGGCATACTGGAGAAGCGTACAAGAACATGAAGTGTCGTAACTGCCTGGACACCGGCCACTTTGCCAGGGACTATAAGGGCCCCCGCCACTGCAACATCTGCAGGAGTGAAGACCATCTGGCTTGTTTCTGTCCCCAGTACAGGCCCTCTTATGCAGACGCCTGGCTGAAACACTGCAAGACCTGATGCTGAGAGGGTGAGAGGAGTTTGAGGCGGGCCCAGAAGTGAAGGCGGGGCTGAAGTGGACTGTGGTGTGGTCGGGGAGATCCAGGCTTTTAGCTCTGCCCCTACCCTGGGAGACCTTCTAAAACGAAAAAAGGAAGATTCCCAATCTGGGAAAAAGAAGAAGAAGAAAAGGAACGGCAGAAGGGGGGCTAAACAGCCCAAAGAGGAGTCATCATCAGCCAACTCCTCAGATGAAGGCCAGGAGCGATGCCCCTCCCCGTGACAGATGAACGACTCCTGGGTCACAATGCGGCCCCCCTCGACGTCCCCAAACCAGGGACTCGAAGGAGGACCACTTTCGTCTGTTACGTCTGACTCAGAAATGTACACAGACGACGGCAGAATGTTGATGGACAGTATGGTCCGGTCTATTTTCTCCGGGGAGGGGCTTTTTAACGGCTGACTTTTATCATCTTAGCGATTTTAATTTCTTAATGTCATACCCCAATGGCTGATTTTAAAGTTCTTACTCTTAACGTCAGGGGTCTTAAATACTCAGTTAAAAGAACTGCTCTGTTTAATCAGCTTTCGTCCTGTGCCTTTAACCTGTGTCTTTTGCAGGAAGTTCACCTCCAGGACCAGCAGGACGTGACTCTCTTCTCTCGGGAATGGAGGAAGGGTAAGTCCCACTGGAGCGTAGGTGGTGTCCACTCTACAGGCAGGGGGATACTTTTTGAGGACCACGCTTATGATGAGGTAAGGCCTTTTATCGTTAATCCTGGCCAGGTTTTGGGGGTGGACGTCATGTGGAGAGGTTTGCACATTCGTGTACTGTGCGTCTACGCTCCAGTGGAAGTCAGGTCCCGCGTCGCTCTGTTGGAGGAGTTGGTCCCTCATTGTGTAATGGATAGGCATCTGATAATAGGAGGTGACTTTAACATCTTTTTAGAAGGCAAGGACGACACCAGTGTTAAACATTTTAAACATTTCATTTGTACTTTTAGCCTTATTGACGGTTTTAAAAAGTGTAACCCCAGCGATCCCGGGCATCACCTGGCGCAACAGCCGTGGGGCCTGTAGTCATTTGGACTACATCTTAGCATCTCCCTTTGTTGTCTTTAAGAAGGTAACTTTGTCCCCCCCATTGGCCTTCGGTCCATGTGATGATCGAGGCCACGATCTCCATCGTGGCCCCGAGTCACAGCTGGGGCTACTGGAAGCTCAATCTGGAGGTCCTCCAGGATAAGGGGTATTGGGACTTGTTTTATGACAGCTTTTCTATGTGGCAGGAGGCTGTGGATGGTTACTGTTCGTTAGCTGAGTGGTGGGAAGGGGTCAAGGCTAAGGCCAAGGCCCTCACTGTTAATTATTGTGTCCATAAGGCCGCTTTGTGTCACCGTGGCATCGCTGGGCTTGAGAAAGAGCTCCACGGGCTTTATGCCTGCCATAACAACAGAGGTGTTTTTGATCACAAAAGAGCCACAGAGATAAAAACCGCTTTGACGCAGCTGCATGAGCAGCAGGCCAGGGCCTTTTTGTTTAGCACCAGAGTGAGAGAGGTCAAGGAAAATAAGAAGTGTACCTCCTATTTTTTTTAATAAAGTGAAGGATTTGAAACATAAGAGGGGTTTTTCCTCCTTACAGAACTTGCATGGGGAATCCTTCACTGACACTGCCCAGATGTTGGGGGTTGCATTATGTTTTTATAGGTATCTTTTTAAAGTTAGGGAAACTGTCCTGGTGTTAGAAAGGAGCTTTTTAGATAAGGTGTCATCTTTCGTCCCCCAGAGCACCCTTGGGAGCCTGGAAAGCCCCATCGCTTTGAGCGAACTGACTGAAGTGCTTGGTAAAATGAACCGGCGTAAGGTTCCCGGCCTAGACGGCCTGCCGGCAGAATTTTATTCCACTTTTTCAAACATCTTAGGGCCGGTGTGTTTGCGTGTAGCTGAGGAGGTGTTTAGCCGTGGCATGTTGACCAGAAGCATGAGGACTGGGGTGCTCTCTTTGTTGCACAAGAAAAGCGATAAAGCCAACCTTGCCAATTGAAGACCCCAGTCCTCACCGAGTGCCTGAAGCGGGTAATGGCTGACTTAGTCCACAGGGATCAGACCTGTGGAGTTCCCGGTCAATCGGTGATCTGGAACTTGCACCTGGTTTGGGACGTGATTGCTTAGGTGGAAGACCGAAAGGTCCCTATAGCTTTGGTCAGCCTGGACCAGGAGAGGTGTTTGATTGAGTTGACCACCGGTTTTTGTTTAACATTTGGGGAAGATGGGCTTCGGCCCTCAGTTCCTGGGGTGGGTGCGAACGTTGTATACGGAGGTAGGCAATCGGGTTATTATTAATGGCTCCCTCAGTGGTTTATTCTCTTTACATCGAGCCACTGGCAGGTGCTGTTTGCGCTCACCCCAGAATCGACGGCCCCCTCCTGCCGGGAAGCGGCGTTGAGATTGTAAAGTTGGCCCAGTATGCGGGTGACACAATGTTGTTCGTGTGTTCGGATCGGTCAGGCACTAGACCTGGTCAAGGCGTTCGGATGTGCTTCTGGTGCGGTGTTGAACTTCAGCAAGTCGTTTATCAAGTATTTTGCCAGCTGGAAAAATAGGGCAGATGGCATCAGGGGTTTCCCCAGATTTGGCAGTCCTGTCAAAGTTCCTCGCGGAAGACATGGCCAGGGCGAGCTGGGAGGAACGCTTGGCAAAGGCCAGACGGAAAATGGGTTTTGTGGAGGACCAGGTCCTTCTCCTCTATAGGGAAGACGTTAGCCCTGAAGGTGGCCATCCTCCCCACGTTGCTGTACTTAGCGCTAGGTGTACCGCCCCGTGCCCTTCTCTATGAGAAGAGGCCTTAGGAAGGACATTTTCAGCTTTGTCTGGGGGGGCAGGTACGAGTACGTGAGGAGGGAAGTCATGTACTTCCAAAGGAGGAGGGAGGAAGGGACGTGCCAGACATGCCCTTGAAACTGGATTGCCTCTTCTTTTCCCAGGTTTGTAACTGTCTGGTAGCTCTGCTTGAACATCCTCATCAGCACTTTGTGCATCTTTGGCTGGGCCGTCCGATTCTTCATCTGGTGAAGTCCTGGACTAACTTCGGGCCGAATGCCGAGACCCGGCCTGCTCATTACAGGCATGCTGTTGAGTGGGGTAAGACCACTGCAGCTGGGGTTGAGGCAAGTACCCTCCTCAAACACAGAGCCTTGTATAAGGCTCTGTTGTAGAGGAGGGGGAGTCGGGCTCTGGGGGGCCTCGAGGACAGCACCTGGTCCAGGATTTAACCCAAGGGGCTTGACCACCACCTGCAGGACCTGAATTGGTGCTGCCTTTTGGGTAAGTTGCCTCTGAAGGACATGCTGTACAGGCACCATCTGTCCAGCCACCCACACTGTTCGTGGACCTGTTGTTGCGAGAGGGAGACCCTCGCCCACGCTTTTTGGGACTGCGAGCAGGTGAAGGAGGTCTGGCACTTGGTAAGTCACCTGTGGAGAAAGATTGATCTGCAGATGGTTTTGACATATGACAAAGTGTTGAAGGGGTGGAACCCTGGTGCTCAGAAGGCTGAGGCCGCCCGGGTGTGGCTGGTGATAAGCGTGACTAAGCAGATGCTCTGGAACTCAAGATGCCAGCTGGTCCAAACAGGGGCAGACTTGGGTGTCCAGGGTGTGTTTGCAAAAATCTGGGCCAACCTCAAGTTTAGGATGGAGATGGATGTCACTCAGTGGGGCTCCACAGAAGCCAAAGAGAGGTGGAAAGGCGTCTTTTGGCTGTAGCCTCAAGAGGTTTTTGTGGCATCTTCTCCATCCTGGGTAAGTAACACACGGGTCTATTTTTCGCATACAATGTCCTGCGACCCTTATTTTTGGTCAGTGTATGTGTTTATTTTTTTGTATGTGTTCATGTTTTATGTTAGGTATAGGGTTTTACTTATTTATTTACTTTTATATATTTAGTTGTATATTTTAAGTACTTATTTATATATATTATGTATGTGTTGTTTGGCAGCCATATATATTTTTGCTGTTATGTTTAATTAATTAATTAATTAATATTTTGTCCTTAGTTGTTGTAGTTTAGTTTTTTTCACAAAGGTGGGTGTTTATATCATGTACTGTTCCTTTTGTTTGTATTTATTGTCTGTCATTTTTTTGTTTTTTTTTCCGTGTGTTTGTCTAACAATTTTATTTGAATAGGGAAGTACGTGTTTAATACCCACAAAAGTAGGCTGAGTTCGGCAGCACCCCCGAACAGGCCAGGGGACCTGCGATGGAGTTGCTGGTGAGTTTCCTTTAACTTTTTTTTAATAAGAGCCTTGGGATATGTTTTTTAATTGTCTTAGTTTTTTACTGTCATAAACATTTGTGGTTCTTAACTTAGATTTTTTTATATTAGTTTTACTTATTACGTGACGGTTTTAATTATTTATTGTTGCGGTTTTATTAGTAGTTTTTAACAATAAAGTCTGACATGATGAAAGGAGTGATTATAACTGTCGATGGTGACAGTTAGTGATGCTTGATACTGTGTGTCAATGCATGCCCATTCCGATGCGGGGGAAAAGAAAAACCCAACAACTGTCTTCGAAGCTCTTTGTCAGTAACAGCACCGATGCGGGTCGTTGCAGTGGGATGGGCGAATCCGGCGGATTTGAGTAGTGTGTTCGAAATGGGCGATCTACCAAAAAAGCGAAATGCGTTCCCAATGGTAACAAGTGACGGACGTGCACGACAGCATTTGCGCATCGCCGGGAGAAGTGACGGGGTATGAAGAGCGCCTGGAGGAAACTGAGACGGCGAGAGAGAACGGAGCCTCCCCGCCCTGGCGCCGGAACAGCTCCAGCAGCACGTGAGCCTAGCTACTCCCGTCAGCTTGGAGGGAACCCTGGAAAAGGCGGAGGCCATTCTGGGAGACGCCGGTGAGCGCGGTCACCAGCGACGCTGCGGAAAAGGGGGCTGCGAGACGCGAGGGCGAGGCAGCACCGAGGCTAAACGAGACATTGCTCACCTGCTGGCGCTGCGAGAGGCGTGGGCACCGCGTACGCGACTGCCGGGAGCCCCGGGCTCCGAGGAAGCGCTGCGAATAGAACACCGGCGGAGAGGACGCGCCGCTGGGTGAGTGTTCGCCCCAAACCGGCGAGGAAATGGTATGGCTGCCTCCACTCGGCAGGAAGTGTGTACGCCGTCCTTGGCACCCGAAGGCTTGCGGAGAAGGACGGAGGAGGCGCAAGAAGAACAGGTATAACGGTCGCGGTAGGCGAGCGGTCAGAGCGAGAAGCGGGTGGTCTCGCTGGGGACCTGTGGGACTGCCAGCGTCTAAGAGCGCGCGGCTGAGGACTCCAACTCTGACACCGGGCGACGACGAGGAGCAACGAGACCGAAATCAGGTGCGGGGCGACCCACCTGGACTGAGGTGGCTGCCTGCGGGTCCGCACTTGTACAGCGATGGGCGCGGTCACGGTCACTGTGTGGACCGAATGTGTGTCGCTGGGACGGTCGACCCTTAAGGGGAGGGCTGTGTAATGTCGGGTGGAATTGTGGCTCCCATCATGCTTCGCTGTATCCAACCCGTGGTAGGAAGTGCAGGGCTTTAGCAACAACCCTGAGGCTGTGGGGTGTGTGGGTGTGCTGTCAATCATGCCGCGCAAAAAAAGCTTGTGTTCCCACAATTCTGCTTTTGGTGGTTTTATTAGTGGTTTTAAAAATAAAATCGAAGATGATGAATGGAGTAATTATAACTGCAGAAAAAGACAGTTGATGATGCTTGCACTGTGTCTCAATGAATGTCTATTCTGATCCGGAAAAAGCAACACCAGCGACATGGGTCGTTACAATAATTAAAAAACAAAATGCAAATTAGAATTAAAATAGTAAAAAATCTGTGCACAAATGCCATACAGTGTACTGAAATAACACAACAGTATATTGTAGTAGATTCTATTGTGTTTTATAAATGTGCTACGCTGTTATCAGGTGTTTCTGCCTGTTTTGCTTTGTTTGAACATGTTTGTTGTGTCACTACATTTATTCTGCATTTAATTTTTTAAAAAATAAACCTTTTTGTTTGATTACTCGTGTAACACAAACAGGCGAGGCAGCGGGTCACTTTGACATGTCTTTATTCAACATCTCATAACACTGAACCCGGTGCATGCGTGCTCTCATTTCCTGTGTGTAATGCAGTGACTAACATGAAATGTCCTGTAATGTCCTGTACATGCAGTTTAATGACAACATTGTTTTTCTCTAATCAGGTAACTGGTGTTTACAATGCTGCACAAATAGGGTTTATATAAGTGTTTTCAGATGGGCTGGGAGTGTATTTATTTATTTTCCCCCATTTAAAATAATGAGAAATAGACACAGTATCCAACACATTTTCAGGGATGAATTTATATGCTGAGAGATTGCAGTATAGTATATGAAGCTTTTTCTTGGAAAATACATTTTAAGGCACTGATACTGTGGTTTAGAGAAAAGCATCTGCTAAATGTATACATTTGAAACTTGCTTGGAGTTGTGTACGTTATTAAGGCCATAGAAGTTTAACCTCCTGACAAAGCTCACTGCACTTTTTTCTACCACACGTTGTCAGCTGTGCTTCCAGCCACAAGGTCAAAATGAAGATTGTAATAGTTCACAAACATGGACACTTCCTCTACAGTCGCCCGGGTGCAGTCTACCAGGTGGAGACAGTCCACATTTGACCATGGGCAGGGCTTCATCATTACAACTCTGTCATATGGCATCACTTTATTACCCATGAGCGATTTGTTCCATCTGCTGGATACCAGAGATTCTGGTCCTTTTGCAGTCTGTATTGGGTTCAGGATACAGTGTCAAGCAGCGTTCGCTTGTTTCATATCAGCTAGTGCTTAACCCAATGTTGATGAGAGGACATCAACAGCTTCCACTTGTGCTTTGCTGTGCCAAGTGCCAAATGCTTTTCTCCTGACTAAAAGCCTGCCCAGTCCTCATGAACTTAATGTATGTGGTCCTCAGTTGCCCCTCACCCTTCCCACACTAGTCTAATGTCCATACCTGGAGTTTGGGTGTTGCAGCCTGCAGCAAACAGACACATACTAATCTGAACTGCTGCATTATTCATCCCTACCCTGTATTATGCAAGGAAATGTGCTCAAGTCAATTGTCAGCCCTGACAAGCAATGTAATAAGCAGTGCTGATCTCAGTTGAGGAAAACCCAATGAATAATAGAGCATGAAGGAATAACTCTGTTTGTCAACTTCTGTAAGAGTTTGATGTGCACTGGCAGGCAGATAAAGTAAGTAAAAATCAAAATAAAAATGTAAAAAAATCAAAGGATTTCCAAGCCTCCTTTTCCCTCAGGAGGCCCAGCATCCTAAGTACATGAGGGGAAAATTAAGTACGTGGAATCAGATTGATGAACAAAATCATAATGAATGAGTTCTTGTTTTTGCACAAGTAAATTTTTGCTTCCCTGACTAATCAGTACAGAGTTAAGTGGTGTTTTAATTTTATTTAAAGACTTTATTCAGTATTCACCTTATATCCTCCTTTATTCAGTCTTAATTCATTCCCGAGAACAGAGCAAAAAATAAAAAAACTGTAAAATTACCTATTTCATTGTTTCTTATGGAAAAAAATGCATTACAAGCCCACCACAGCTTCACCTCAAAAGCACCTAAAAGGAGAGCCATCATCATAATGGTGTAGCAGGTAGCATACTGGTTTGTGCTGTTGCCTTTGAATTCAAAGCATTCATGCACAAATCCCACCAACTACTATTTGATCCTTTCAGCAGGATACTTATCTCAATTGTTAGCAGTGCAGATAGTCCATGACTTACAACTGATTTAATCAAAAATGAAATGGGTGAAAATTGTCAGAAGAAAGGTTTTCCTATGATTTTCAGAATTCTGATAAGGAAATGAACATCTTACACCTAATTAAGCCATGGATCCATGAACATCTTTTCATATATAACGTACAGAACCTGAATAACATCATAGCATAATGATAACATCTGCTGATAGCTGTATGAAAACGTAAAGTACTATAACCTGATTGAATGTTTATAGATTATACTGTAAATTAAAAAAAAGTTGTGACTGTATTAAAACATTGCACCTGCACTATATGTATGAGTGACATTGCAGGATAAGGACTGCCTAAGGTAAACGCAGGAGACAGAGCCAGCAACCATCTTCTCATGCCTGCTCTACCGCAGCCCCTCCTCCTCTTTTTTCCCTTCCCTCTGTGACCAAAAGGTCAAGCAACACAGTGTTAGGTGTTTCCATTCTTGTAGCCAAAGACATGGATGCGACAGGATAAATCGGCATGTCACCTGTATTTTGCATCTCACACAACTTAAACTGAAATCTTCCCATGAGCAGCACTGTGCTCCACCTCCACCTGTTATCAACAGAACATGTGCAAGAGATCACATCACCTCCACTTACTAGTAAATGTATGCCATATGACACATAATGACTAAAAAATGTTATGAACGTACTGTGACACTGGGTGGTACTGTAGTTCCCATCATGCTTTGCTGTGTAACTGGTTGATGTGTCCAACTGTGGTAGGAATTCCAGGGCTTTGTAATGACCCTGAGGATGTGTTGATTGTATAGTAGATGGGCGTGTTGTTAACCATGCTACGCAAGAATAAAGTTTGTGTTTTCACAACTCTGCTTTCCAAATCTTCTGTCTGTAACAGTGCTGATGGGGGTTGTTGCTGTACTTTTTAAAAGGAATGATTGGTAAAAAATGCAGTAGTGTTATTTAGTAATGAGGTGGCTAATGTACTATAATGGGGACAAAAGTAAAAAAAAGAATGTCAAACATAGAGAAATGTTTGAAAAAAAGCTACTGCATGGTTGAGTTCACACTTAGAAATAATCAATCAGTCCAAAGTAAATGATGACCAATCTGACTTATGAGATGGTTCCTAACCTGGGCATAAGGATCTGTAATATGGACAAATTTTAGTTACATATTAAAACAACATTAGTAACACTGCCATGGTGGGGTAGTGGGTAATGCTGCTGCCTCACAGTTCCTGAGCTGTTTGCATGTGGGTTTGAATCTGGCTCAGTTTGCATGGGTTTCCTACAGGTGTTCTGGTTTTCTCCCACAGTCGAAAGATGTGTGTTTCAGGTTGACTGGTCATTCTACACAACCCATAGTATGTGTTTGTAGCCACCTTGTGATGTTGCCCCCCCTGGTTCAATGATTCTGAGACAGGCTGTGGGCAGCCAGTGCCCTGACCAGGATAAATCGATTACCAATAAACGGATTGGGTGCTGTTTTTCTTTTTCACAAAAATAATTTTTAAAAACAGCATCCACCTTGTCTGCTGCCTAATTTCGCATAGTTTTTGATTATTCTTCCACTGAGGTTGGGTAACAGTGCTTGTGAAAACTCATGGTGACTTTGATCAAGGCTACAGAGATTTATAGCAAATTTGAAGTTCTTTTTCTTGACTGTTTCTGGTTCTGGGGTTGAAGATTCCTTAGGATCACCTGACAAACAGCTGTAAAACAAGAAGTCCGTTGGGTGCAAAAATAAGTTGATGTTTTTATTTCACCTTTAGCAGATTATATGGTGTTTGGAAGTACAAAAAACATTAATAAACTATAAAGTAACTGGAATTAGGAATACATAATTTTATATATAATCTTTTCCCTTTCCTGACTCTTTTGAAACCGCAATGACATACTCGTGGTCCAAACCCCTATCTTTTTATCTTTTGCACAAAAAACACATTTCCAGATGCCCAGGTTACTGAAGAAATATTCACTTTAAAAAGGTGGTCTGCATTCACACACTGTGCACACAGTGCATTCAGAAAATTTTCAGACACTGTTACTTTTTTTCACATTTTGTTATATGTTGCAGTGTTATGCTAAAACTGTTTAAATTCATCTTTTCACACATTAATCTACACTCAACGCCGCTCAATATCAAAGTAAAACTAGGAGTTTAGAATGTTTAGCAAATTTATTAAAAATAAAAAAACTCATCACATTGACATTCACAGTCTGGGCTCTGGCTGGGCCACTCAAGGGATCTTCACAGAGTTGTCCCTAAGCCACCCCTGCATTGTCTTGGCTGTGTGTTTAGGGTCATTGTCCTGTTGCAATGTAAACCTTTGGTCCAGTCTGAGGCCCTGAGCACTCTGGAGCAGGTTTTCATTAAGGATAGTGCTGTACTTCGCTACATTCAGCTTTCCCTCAACCCTGACCAGTCTCACAGCACCTGCTGCTGAAAAACACCCGCACAGTATGATGCTGCCACCACCATGCTTCACTGTTGGCATGGTGTTGCACAGGTGATGACCAGTGCCTGGTTTTCTCTGCACATGATGCTTAAAATTAAGACCAAATAGTTCTATCTTGGCTTTATCAGACTAGAGAATCTTGTTTCTCACAGTCTGAGAGTCCTTTAGACAGGCTTTCATCTGCTTTTTACAGAGGAGAGGCTTCCGTCTGGCCACTCTGCCATATAGCCCAGATTGGTGAAGCGCTGCAGTGATGGTTGTCCTTCTGGTAGTTTCACTTATCTCCACACAGGATATCTGAAGCGCTTCCAAAGTGACCATTGAGTTTTTGGTCACCTCTCTTCTCTAGAAAGAGTCTTGGTTGTTCCAAACTTCTTCCATTTAAGAATTATGGAGGCCATTGTGCTCTTGGGAACTTTCAGTGATCTCATGGCTTTGTTTTTGCTGTTGATATGCATTGTCAGCTGTGAGATCTTATATAGACAGGTGTACGCCTTTCCTAATCATGTCCAATCAATTGAATTTACCATTGGTGGACTCCAGTCAAGGTGTTGAAACATCTCAATGTTGATCATGAGAAGTGGAATGCATCTGAGCTAAATTTCAAATATCATAGCAAAGGATCTGAATACTTATGTCAATGTGATAATTCAGATTTTTATTTTTAATAAATTTGCAAAACATTTTAAAATCCGGTTTTCACTTTGATATTATGGGGTATTGAGTGTGGATTGTGTGGAAAAAATAAATTTAAACAGTTTTAGCATAACACTACAATATAACAAAATGTGAAAAAAGTGAAGGGGTCTGAACGCATTGTATGTACTGAAAATTACTGTCTTAGTGTTAAAATATACTGTCTTTCCTTCATTAATTACTGTATAATACTGTATGGCTGTTTACCAAATGATCACAAACAAAACATACATACATATTTGCAGCAACAGCTATTTATGGGGTAAATGTAGACATCAGCGCAAACACTATAATGGAGCCGTTATTAAAAGATGAGGTTGCAGAAGAGTAAAATGGAATTACTGTTCTTTAAGCCTGAGGAACCAAATTCTTCCACTATGACTAATTGTTCAAAGCCAGCTTTCCTAGCACAAAGCAGGTGGTCCCCCCACTATCACACAGTTTCATTTACAATTAGCAAAACTGCAACGGTTAAGATATGCAACATAAAACCTCTATGACATAAATGAAATAAACAAGGCCACAGTGTCTGTAAATGCTTAGTTACACAAGTATTTCCCCAACAATTAAGACAGATATAGATTCTGTTGAATGTGCAAATTAAAGCTGTCTAACTCTTAGTTCAGTTCCCAGGATGGCTATTGGAGGTGGAGTCTCAGAAGAGCAGATGTTACAAAAGAATGGTCAATGTTTACATATAAATTCAACTTATAATACATAAAAAAATATATAAACACTACAATAAAAAAGAACAAAACAAATACAACATTATGATTCAGCATTCCTTGTAAAGAGCTGCAATATTTGTATACCTTCCTTGGAATGTAAGAAAATGGCTTGTATTCTTGTAAATTTATTGATAAAATCTCTACTTATTACAGTGTGCATTGATTTTTCTACACTATAAGCTCAGCAAGTCATTACCTACAAAATGGTTTTCACTCTGTAAGACTATGCAGAATTATGTTCCTAATTTTAGAGTAAATGGAATATGGTTGTTCCGTTACTGCTTTTAATTTACGTTAGCATATATGTTTTCATTCAGTTATGTCACTGTCAGACCTATTTTTCCATTTAGATCATGGTGATCTGATTATTTGTTGCTGAAAAATGCAAACAGTGGCTAATTTTAAAAGACAGGAAAATTGAATTATTTAATAAGAAATAAGACCTTGCACAAATATATTATGTGATGTGATGATTTTATGCTTACAAAAATCTGTATTTAATTTACTAGTATTAAATCTGAGAAATTAGTGTATTATGCATGTATAGCATATGTATAAATATGTGCATAAGAGCAAAAAAAGAACATGACAAGAAATACAGTCTAATAGATGTA
This sequence comes from Arapaima gigas, assembly GCA_900497675.1. Lineage (NCBI taxonomy): Eukaryota > Metazoa > Chordata > Actinopteri > Osteoglossiformes > Osteoglossidae > Arapaima > Arapaima gigas. Next base: position 99,264 of record UFQX01000090.1, on the reverse strand, counting down.
CATTATGTCTGGCCCTTTTTGAATTTGATGAATACTTGGGTGGTGTTTATAAATCTCTTAGAATCTCTTTCTCTGAATTTCACCCTGCTTGTGTTTTTTTCACATTGAATGCATATAGTAACTTTTTCCACTTGAGAGGTATCATCTTTTAATTCATATAAACTTTGTCTCCTAATGTTCAGTCTGTCTTGTCACCTCTTTTCCTGTGGCTGAATTGACAATTTGGGGAGTTAGGAAGATGAAACAGAAAGGAAAGCGCATAATAATTATTGATGACTTATAAGCCTAACCCTACAGGGCAGGACAAAGAATTGTTGGAGCACTTATCTCCAGAGTTTTTGTAAACACCATCTGTTTTTAAAAACACAACATCTTTTTGTCCTTTTACAATCAAATATTGCCACAACACATTTAAACCTGATTTAAAGGCACACCAACCATTTTAGTATTGGAGTCTTTTGACAGTATGCAGTCTGAAGAAGCCAGCAAAAATGTTGCACAAGAGCACAAAGCAAGTGACAGTTCACTAAGACAGCAGTGCATCTGACTGCAAACTGCTATTTCTGACAAAGACCATTCATCAACGTGTTGAGTCTGAAGAACCATCTTTAGTTTTCTGTCTGAACATTACATGTGTGTATAATCATGCTACACTGGGCAGGGCTAGCCTTCAGTAAAGGACTCCAGTTTTATGCATTTCACTGTGAAGGTGGACAAGATAGTTGATAAACCAGCCTTCTGGTGATGTCGAAGCAAAATGTGGAAGTTTGGATTCAAATGACCTTCTGCTTCCTGTGAACTTTCCATAAATGTTTCATAGCGCTTCCTGTTCAATGGACCGTGAAGCTGTACTTAAACTAAAACTAAATCCGGTCCTGCTGCAAATGTCAGTCAACCAGCTTTTGACCATTTTATTCAAAAGGCAGATAAAGATTTTTAAAACTGTCCTGACATTTACTTTGGGTGTAATTTTACTATAAATTGTTTGTCTCAAATGGACACTAAACCTAGTTCCATTCTAATTAGGAATATTTTGATATTTGAGATTTTTATTTTTCTGTATTTTTGTTTCTGTTATTTGCATATATTTAATATATTCCAAAGGTATATTTCAGTTTGTAAAAGTACCTACAGTGAATTCTTATATGTGCTTACTACCCCCCATCATATTTATGTTTTTAATAGAAAGTAGGCTTACATTTTACTTGCCAAAAGAGAACCAAAAAGGACCAAAAGAAAGTTCTGAAAAAACATAAAAGTTTGTGCTATTTTTGTGTGTTTTCCCCTCTATAGGGTCTCATTACCTGAAAAAATCATACAACTGGTTTAGTATGATATTTCCTGAGAGGAAATAACATCAGAATGTTACTTTGTAATATCCCTAGTCTTAATATCAATTCCAAAAAACCCCCCTCTAAACAGCTGACAATAATGAAAATGAAAAATGAAATAAATATTGAGGATCTCTGCACACACATAAGGCAATGCTTGCCTTCAGAAACCAAAAGCATGTCTGAATCATTTATAGGTTTTCACATTGAAATTTCAGCAGCCAAGTTCTTTGTTTGGGTTTCATACATTTCGGATATATTACAGATCATTTAAGTTTCATAATGAGATTTGCTTCAAAAAATCAATTTGATCTGTGCACTGCTTGTCAAATTACATAACATTTTACAGTATGTTAGAATGCTACTGAAGGTAGACAGTTCTGCTATTAATATAGATTATAGTCTTAGATGGTTGATAGCTACACTACTTAGCCCCAGGAAAGTGTATATACATGTTGTAAGTAGCTATAATTTTTACACATATGTAAAATTATATATAAAGTTTGTCAGTGATTCAGAAAAACCTATTTTGAATTTCAAATAGATTTAAAGATGATCGATTCTAGAGAATTTTATACATTAAAACAAAACAAATTAATGTGCTGCCTTGTGTCTTCCAGGCAGACCAGGTGAATGGTCTTAGAGAATCAGGGTCAGTGTTGTTTCTTTCCTTTGCTGTTCTCATAATAAGAAAAGCTGACGGTGTGTCTGCAAATAGCCAAGACGTGGAGATCCTTTCCAGGGGATTGGTGAGACTTTGGGTGCTTGTGACTGTATGTCCTGTCCGTTCTCACCAGTGGACCCAGTGTCCTCCACTGCATGCATTTTATTAGTGGGAAAAAAGTCTTCCATATGATTCAAAATTCTGTATCAATTTTCAGTGTTTTTCTGTTATCTGAAAATCATTTTCTGCAACAGGTTACTTAGTCAGGTGACTATAAATAATGTTTTTTTTAAATCTATATATCATGGCTGAATATTATTTACATTTAATGTAGTCATCCTCATGAAGTGTAAATACTAGTTTGTCAGTCCAGCCACCAGTGCATGTATGGAGACCAGTTCGGCTCTAAAGGGACCAATTCCAGCATTGCTCTTTGGGTAGAGGCTCAGGGTTTGCCATACCTGAAATGGGATTGAGCTGTTGCTGAAAAAAACTGATAAATAATAATCTGGAGCAAGAAATTCTCATGGGATTGCAGAGATTTCTCAAACATGTCACAAAACAGGCATTTTCAGGCTCCAAATGCAGCCAAACACTATATCATACTAAAAACTGTGATGTCCCTGAAAAAAACGAGTCCCAGCCTTGAGGAGAAGCGAAACATGACCAGAGTAGTGTCCTCAGGAGTCAATTACATTAATAAGAAATGAATGATTCTTAAATTTCTAGTGCAGTGATCCAGAGACATGACACACAAACCTCAAGCATTACAGATTAATAAGGGGCCAGTAAAACAATCTGACTTTGAGGGTCAAATGTAGTTTAAAAGGTCTTTTATTTTTCTAGAATGGACTGTTGGGAGTGAAATCCTGCTTTGAAGAAGTTGTGGATTTAAGGTATTTTTTGAGGGATTCTCGAAAACATTTAATTTTTAAACATGCAACAGTGGTGATTAACATTTACCTCATATTGTAAGAGACAGAATTCCTGTGTTAATGTTTTGAAATTCAACTGCTTCTGTAAGGGTAAATTAAGGTGTGTTTGCCTGAACAGTATAAATTTAACCTAAACAGATATAACAATAGTTTGCCCAGCATAGTTCTCTTCTAACAAGCAGCCAGTTTTATTCTACCTCCTTTACCCTCTGCAGCATGGTAATTTCTGTTTAAGGTTTTGTTGTTGGAACTTTAACCTTGGATTCAACAAGGAGTTTTTATTGAGGGCCTTGCTCTGAGCTGACATGTTTTTTTTTGCTTTGAAGTTTTGAAGGGAGAAATCTGGAATTGGGACAACAAAGCCTCACATTCTAAAAATATAAATGCTATACCAAGGGAGAGCTGTGGCGGCACAGAAACATATCGCTGAACCTGAGAAAACTGCAAGCTTGTGCATTTTGCTTCCCTTTGGGTAAGGTTGTCTCACTGGTGCCATGGTGTGCTTGGTTGTTCTGAGGAGTCAGTTGAAATGGACCTGATTGATGGCAGGTAGAGAGGTGGGAATGGAGGATCTCAGCACCATCTGGACTTTGGCCCCTGTCCTTGCCTCACTACCACCCTGCAGGAATTTTAGCCCTAGTTTGCCACTCTTTTTTATTTATTAAGCAACATAAATGGGAGGATTTCTGAAACAGGAATAAACTCCACAGTGGCCAAAAATTTGCTAATAACTTCAGTTTATAGTTTTCTTTATTGGAAGGGTATCCAGGTAAAGTAGTATGGCTTCATTAATATGCCTAAAGGGCAGGTTATTTGCTGTTTCATTCAGGCCAGATATCAACGTAAGAAGAAATTCACATGTCCTAGACTCTGAGTTCACAGTCAAATCTCATGGATTCTGATAGATCCCATTTCAAGTGTGTCAAACAGACAGGTGAACTTTGCCTGGCGGCCCAGGTAGCCAGATTTGTCTCCAGGCTGAACAGGCCTAATTGGGTGCCCTTCTTGTCTGTCTTGTGATACTTAAGACACTCAAAAGGCAGGGCACGCTAGGATACTGCACTAATAAGAAGAAGGCACCAAAAAAACACCTGGAGTGGATTGAGAAAATGATCTGAACTCAGCAAAGGTTTGCTCAGATCTGATCAGGCACTGGGAAATAATTGAAATTGAACTTCATTGTTAACTGCCTTTCCTGCTGAGTAGGGCACACAGAAGCAGTGATGTGACAGTTTTAATGGGCACATGTACAGCTGACTACTTTTTTTTAAATAAAGTGGGAAAAAAGCTTCAAAAAATGTAATCTTCCACAGTTTGCAACTGGCAAATCAAAGACAGTTATTCTCATGGCTTACCTTTAAATGTGAGCCAGTATGGGGATTACAGCCTATATAACATTCAGGATTTCTCCCAGAGATTTATAGACCTGCTTGTCTGCAGTTATGAAAATTTCCCCACTAGAACGACGAATCTGAAGAGCAAATATCACTCTATTGTTTCAAAGAATATGGAGAAATGTATTAAAATCAAGCTAATCTATGTAAAACGTAGCCACATCATCCAAAAAAACCTACAGTTTCTGGCAAAGCTAACAGAATTTCTGGCATACTTGCTTCTTTATTGAAATTTTTAGAGCAGTTAAAAGAGCTTAACAGTTGTAAACTACCTGTTTTGACTAGCCAGGTATCAACAAAAAAATGCAAGCTGAAAGGCCTGAACAGGGACGCTACAGCCATGACTCCGATGATCATCTGTCACAACTCCTGAACCACTGCTGGGTGCAGCTGCACTTTTTTCCCCTCTTAGTTTACCATCTCAGGACAGAATTATCCCGCATGGGTGCTTAAAAATATCAGCCTCATTCTACGGAACTGGCCAAGCAGCGACCACCTGTCCATTTTGACAGAGGGAGTACCTGCATGGTGAAAACGTTCCACATGTACAATGAAAGGCCATTTTAACATGCTGTCTTCACACAAAGTGTCTAACATTCACCAGTCACAGCACCAGATTGGATCAAGTCTTTTCCCTTTTCAAGTGAATAAATATTATATAAAGTACATGCAACAGATGGCTGGAACTGAGCTGAGGCACCTTGGAGACCATGCACAAATGACATCTGGCTGCTATGCCCACCGGGCAGCTTTGTGACACTGGACAGACTCACTGGCTGGTTATGGGCTGCTTCCTCTAAAGAGTGTACTATACAGCTATCAAAGCTCAAAAGCTAAAGTGTCCCTCTCTTTGGCATGTCAACCACGTCTCCTTGACTGCTTGCAACATTGGTAACAATAGGAAGAAAGTCCTCTGGCAGTAATAACAGTTTACTTCAACATTACCTTTGTATTCTACGTCCTCCTCACAACTGGAGTATACTGGCTGTATGTTATTAGCTGCTGGAGACACAACCCCCCCACACAAATTTTTAGATAAATAAATAAAAGTACTGGCAACAACTCTGTAAAAAACTCCTTAATGATGCTTTGCCTGATCCAAATGAAATAAAAACTGACAAGATATGAACCTTAGTATTTAAGCAGTTCACATGCACCTCTTCCAGAACAAAATTATGAATTCCTCAGGAGGCAGTCACCAGTAGAGCCTGTTCATTCTGGTGGGAAGGATGATATTTCACCTCTGATAATAGTAGCCTGTGGAATAATGCTCACCTAGGAGGGTCACAGATACATGTCTGTCCAATGGAATCACTGTGCTTCACCTGTTTTCTGCTCATTCTTACATACTTCTCTTGTCTCCAAGTGGAAATCCATCAGCTGCCAGAATCAAATCATGCTCAACCCAGTAGAAAGCTTCCTGCACATTTTATATACCTTTGTTGACTGTAACAAGTGCACTGGAGTGTTTGTAGACATGAACAAATTATTGTCAGCCTGTCTATTTGAATTAATCAGTTTGTAGTGGAGAAAATTAATGGATATTAAATAATGATATTTCTGTGATAGTAGATTTGTTCTGCCATAAATGCATGATGATGATGGCTGCTGCTTTGTGTTTCAGTGTTTTAACATTTTATCATTTTTTTTCCCTGCTCCTTGACCGTTCACCTGGATACGAGGCTTCTGTCTTTTGGACAGGCTTTCTGAAAGTGCTTAATGTCTGGTGTGATTGTCTTCCCCTTTGTTCCCTTGTTGTACTGGTCCTTACAGTACAATTGTTATCCTTGAACAATAGGAAGAAAGTCCTCTGATTTCTAGAAATCAACTAAAAGGAAGAAATCGATTTTTATTTCACTGACTTTGATGATGATATGATTTGAAGTCACTGCAGTCTTATCTTCAGATGGGAAAATTCTTCCACATTCATTAATTATGTGCAAATAAAAAGTGAAATTAATTGTAAATAGTAAATAAATTGAAATATATATAAGCACGTTCTATTATTTACATTTTATACTAAAGTGAAATGTGTACATTCTGCATCAAACGATACCATGGACGAGGGTGAAATTATTACATATTTTTAAAAAATTGTGGCATATTTGTGACAGACCAAGTATGTTACGATACAGACTGGACTTATGAAGTGAAACAGAAAACTCACGGTGCAAAAAACATTATTCTACTCCAAAAGGGACTTACGTCTGCAGCTTCATCACATCCATAACAGCTCTGTAGCGCAATGATTATTGTCCTTCATCATTCCATTAAACACTGTGCGCCTGACCCTCACCTCACCTTACTCATGTCCTCCAATAATCCCAGAGGCAGGAGTGGTCATGCTCCTATGTGACAGAAATATTGTAGAGTTTTTAAATTCTTTTAGCAGCTCTTGTGCTTATTTGTAGTGTTTACTGTGCCATTTTAGCAAATTTATACTAAAATAATTTCCTTTTCCTGGCAATTTTAGATGGTACAGGTCACAAGACCTCAGAGTACAGGGCATGCAGATTTAGTGAACATTGTTATATCTATATTATATTTAAAAATAATATTAACCATGTTTTTTAAGCTATTTAAAAAAGTTATGATGCTCAAGGATACTATGTTCTCCAGTCCTCAATTAGCAGTTTTCCTGAGTATATTTGCAGGACAGAAACCGAATAATTAAGAAACATGTCATATTCTAGGGATATCAGTTTTTTCAGTAAACTGATTATCAACATACAGTGCATTCAGAAAGTTTTAAGACACCTTTACTTTTTTCACATTTTTGTTATGTTGCAGTGTTATGCTAAAATTATTTAAAGTCATCTTTTCACACATCAATCTACACTCAACACCTCCTAATATCAAAGGGAAACAGGAGTTTAGAATATTTTGCAAATGTGTTAAAAATAAAAAAAACTGAAATATCCCATTGACACAAGTATTCAGACCCTTAAATCAGTTCTTTGATGAAACACCTTTTGCAGTGATTAAAGCTTCAAGTCTTCTTGGGTATGACATGATAAGCTTAGCACACTTGGATTTGGGGATTTTCTGCCACTGTTCTCTGCAGATCCTCTCAATTGCTGCCAGGTTGGATGGGGACCGTTTGTGGACAGTCATTTCCAGAGATGTTCAATTGAGTTTAAGTCTGGGCTCTGGCTGGGCCACTCAAGAACCTTCACAGAGTTGTCCCTAAGCCACCCCTGCATTGTCTTGGCTGTGTGTTTAGGGTCATTGTCTTGTTGGAAGGTAAACCTTTGGCCCAGTCTGAAGTCCTAAGCACTCTGGAACAGGTTTTCATTAAGGATAGTGCTGTACTTCGCTCCATTCAGCTTTCCCTCAACCCTGACCAGTCTCACAGCACCTGCTGCTGAAAAACACCCGCACAGTATGATGCTGCCACCACCATGCTTCACTGTTGGCATGGTGTTGCATAGGTGATGACCAGTGCCTGGTTTTCTCTGCACGTGACGCTTAAAATTCAGACCAAATAGTTCTAGCTTGGCTTTATCAGACTAGAGAATCTTGTCTCTCACAGTCTGAGAGTCCTTTAGAGGGGCTTTCATCTGCTTTTTACAGAGGGGAGGCTTCCGTCTGGCCACTCTGCCATATAGCCCGGATTGGTGAAATGCTGCGGTGATGGTTGCCCTTCTGGTAGTTTCACTCATCTCCACACAGGATCTCTGGAGCTCAGCCAAAGTGATCATTGACTTTTTGGTCACCTCTCTTACCAAAGCCCTTCTCACCCAATTGGTTTTTTGGCCAGGTGGCCAGCTCTATAAAGAGTCTTGGTTGTTCCAAACTTCTTCCATTTAAGAATTATGAAGGCCACTGCGCTCTTGGGAACATTCAGTGCAGCAGAATATTTTGTAGCCTTCCCCAAATCTGTGCCTCAAAACAATCCTCATGACCTCATGACTTCGTAGTTCCTGTTGATATGCATTGTCAGCTGTAAGATCTTATATAGACAGGGGTACGCCTTTCCAAATCATATCCAATCAATTAAATTTACCACCGGTGGTACTCCAATTAAGGTGCAGAAACATCTCAATGTTGATCATGAGACATGGAATGCATCTGAGCTAAATTTCAAATATCATAGCAAAGGGTCTGAATATTTATGTCAATGTGATATTTCAGTTTTTTATTTTTAATAAATTTGCAAAACATTTTAAAATCCGGTTTTCACTTTGATATTATGGAGTATTAAGTGCGGACTGATATGTGAAAAAAGTGAAGGGGTCTGAATACTTTCTGAATGCACTGTAAATGTATATTATAACATCTGGTCGTATCCAGAGATTTTATTGAAACTGCTAAACTGCTTTCTCAGCTGACGTTGTGTGAAAGTTGAATACTTAATTAATAGAGTTTCTTTAAACTTAACAGATAGCTATTTTTAACTACAGTGTCACACCAGCATTACTAGGTGAGGGTAGCCTTGCCGGAGAGAGAGTACTGGGCCCACAGATTTCATGGATGGCAATGTCGCAGACACAGAAATGTGCTACAGGTGGTTTTAATGTTCTAGTGACCAGTGCCAAACTATTTACTATATTTACTACTCCACACAGTCAGATACATAACATGAAACACAACATACAAGGACTGTACAACTGTAAATCTTCAACTTTCAGGCTTTCACACTCAACTTTCCACAACACTCTCCATGTTGTACTCAGAGCCTCCTTATAAATCATATGCCCCACCCCTTGCAAATCATACCATTTTCAGAAACTATCTAGACACAGAACTTTTAAACTCAGAATAATGTAGACATATATTTACCACAGAAAGCATAATCAGCTGATATCAAAAAGATACAGGATTACACTTTAACAGCCAACACAGACTGATCTGCCATGTATCAATGCTAGCTTCCTAAGGCAAAGCTAAGCACCTCACTTGAAGTGCAATAACACTAATTCAAAAGGGCTTGGTAGCATGAAACTAGGAAATAATACATTTAACAACAGTCTGCCACAGCAAAAACAACACCCAACATTATATCATAGAATCATTCAGGAAGTACTGCAGTATCAATAAATACAAAAATAAATAATTATATGAATAGATTTTTTCACATAGTTAATTTAGATTGAATAACAGTAACTGTCACTTGTGGCAAATGTCACGCCCTAACACTGTATTTATGCCCACAAGTGCAGTGGCATAATGTCATGACTGTTGTTATAGTGTGAGTGTAGTTAGTGTTAATTGCTATGGACATATAAAAGTTGCCCTACTGTGACACCAAGTTTATCAGCTATAGGATAAATAATAATGAATAAATGAAAATAAATTTAAACAACAACAGTTGCCCATGGTGTGTGACTAAGTTTGTGAATTTGTGTGGTTAACCTGTAATGGCATTGAGTAGCATCTCATCCAGAGTACATCTTCCTAGCTTCCAGTGATTCCAGGGTAGGCTCTGGACTGCTGCAGCCCTGACCCTGACCAAGAGGTTAAAGATAGAATAGAAGGATATTAATTTTGCCAATTTTTTAAGTACTTCTGTGAGACATGCTGGTGGGACACATGATCTGTAGAAGCTATTCACTTGAGTAGCTACATCTGCAACACCCCCCCCCTTTCTTTGATGCAGCAACAGGGGAATCAGTGCTGGTTGTGGTCAAACCTGTATGATTTTGCAGAATTGGTATACTGTCACTGCTCATAGCTGTTTCAGACCACCTTAATTTATCTTGTGGCTACAGTGTGATGTGTGACCCCAGACAACCTGATAATGCAACAAAGGGGGGTCAAAAGCACACCCAGACCTATAGGCCATTTGCTTGTTGATGATATAAATTTTTTTGGATTTAAACTGCCTGCCAGGAGACCTGACTCCTCTGTGCATTAAGTCACACTCGTGTCACATGTATAATTCAAAAATAATGCAAGTTTGTTTTTACTGTTCTGAGTGGTGTCCAGTTTCCACAACCCATACTCCCATCTGCACATCATTTTATCTTACCATCCTGAGATAAATTTTAAAAAAAAGGCTACCGAAGGTATGCTGAGGCTCATGCTCAGTAACTCACTGTGCACCAGCTGGGACTAGATCCTGTTACAGGTGACTCTCAAATAGGCAGTTTTTTTTGTTGTGGGGGGCGGGTAAACATTGCAGTATAAACAAAGAAGGCGACTGTGATCTGCTTCTGCTTAATCATTTGTGAAAGTGGTTGCTTTAGTTAGCAGTAAAACCCATGTGGCCCTTGGGTTACCTTAATCCTTTCACTAGGTTAGGGCTAAAATGTGGGGAGAGTTGGGGTGGAGCCAGTGGAGAGACAAGACAAGTAGAGAGATGCCTGAAGGTGAAGGATGGGGTGGTGGTCAGAGCAGAGGGATAGGGAGGTCTGACTGATGAAATGAGAGGGGGAGGGATGGAGGAAGAAGTGCATGCATGGTAGAGGAATGGCTAATGGAAAAGAGGTAGAGGGAGGCAGCACTTGGATGACTTCTCTTGCCATGAGCAATGGAGACTTAGCCAAACCAAACATTGTCAGACAAGTTGAGCCCCCCCATCATTCACAGCATGCTAATTCTAGTGAAACCATTTGCTTTGCATGCTTGTTTGTCTGAAACTGAACACAAACACCATAATTATACATGAAATATTTATAGTATTGGGATATCTATTGAATATTTCCTTGTATGTAGTTTAGATGATTTTTAGAAAATCACATACTGAGACTGAGAAAAATAATATTAAAGAAGTAAGTGAGTAAAATATAATGACTAAATTGCAGTTCAGAGATGTCTGGGAAATACAGCATGTCAAAGCAGAAGACAAAACAAGAATTTAATCTGTAATCAGTTACATTTTTCTTCTTGTTGTATGGTGCACATTGTATGTGTTGGAGAACTGAATGACTACAATTATATAACAAGTGCATCCTCACTTAACAGTCTACTGATGGACTGGCGAAAGACAAGACATTGGCTCCTGAGGGAGCAAGTCCTCTAAGCTCTATTTATTTATGGTGAATAATAATAGCTAATTGGTACATTGGCAGGATCATTAGTTTGTTATTGAATGCAGACCATAGTCTGTCCTTCTGAGTGAAAGTTTTGGAAGAAGAGGACTGTAGAGAGGACTGGGACCAAAGCACAGGATCTCAATCCTAGAGCTCTTGCCAAATATGACTGCACTTTTGATTTGTCAGCACCCATAAATAAAACAACATACAATTTAAGTGTGACATTTATTTTATTTCTTCAAAAGTACAAATACAGTTGTTGTCTTGCTGCTTAAACTTAAAACATTCTGTTTGTGGCTGTTAGAAATGGTAGCTCTAAGTTTTGATACCTTTCTATCTGCTGTAATTAGAACAATGCTTAACATTCTTAAGGCTGCTTATCTCAGTTGCCATGTTCTAAGTATTATGAATATGAAGTATTGACACTTTACAGTACTGTGCAAAAGTCTTAGGCATGCAACTTTAATGTCTGTTGAGAAGTACAGGTAGATTCTTATCTACTGTCAGGGAGGATTCTGATTGGTCCCAAATTCATTCTGCAGCCTGAGAATGACCTCAAACACCCAATCTCAGTCATACAGAACTATCTTGAGCAAAAGAAGGAATCCTGCCCCAGATGGTATGGTCCCCACAGAGCCCTGATTTCAACATGATCCAAGTCAGTCTGGGAGTACATGCAGAGACAGTCAAAGTCTGCAGAAGAACTGTGGCCAGTTCCTCAACATGTTTGGAAGAACCTACCAACCTCTACCTTAAACTGCATGCAAGTTTGCATAAGAGAATTGATGCTGTTTTAAAGGCAAGGGGTGGTCACACCAAATATTGATTTGATTGAGGTTTTTTTGTCTACTGCACTTTTTAGGTTTATTGATTAATAAGTATTCATGGCATTATTTTTGGAACCGCTTTATAGCATTTTTCCCACAGGTGCCTAAGACTTTTGCACAGTACTGTACATCAGAACCTAATTCATTCTCTGATAAATATAAAGCCTCTATTCCCTACAATTTTTGGTCTGTTAACTATGTGGAGTAAAATGAATGCCATTTTATATAGTCAGTTCTTGCTGAGCAGCAGTCAATTATGACAAAAAAAAAATAAAAAAAAATAAAAAACATTCATTAATAGGTGCAGAGCTCATGACAATAAGCTACTATATATCTTTATATAGTGTATTTATAGGGCAGTTAACAAAATGACAGTTGGAATCAATATCATTAATTGAACAGTAACTATTTATTTGACCCTGGTTTTCTGTCTCTACATTTTAAAAACTAGACACACCCTTACAAAATGGCAAATGCACCCTTCCCAAATACAATGGCATCCCATAAAATGAAAAACTGCTACAAAGGTTTATGAAAAGTCACCTTGGGTGTCCAGTTTATTAGGTACACCACTATCTTCACACAAATTGTAGATCCCAAGTCATATGCCACACAACTGCACAGTGTGGTATAAATCAGGCTGAGCAGTATTTTGAGTATCAGTTAGTGATCAGTTGAGCACTGAAATGGGCAAAATGAGTGACCCTACAGACTCTGAACATGACATGATTGCTGGCGTGATCTGCTGGTTCTACCATTTTCCAAACAACTGATGTCCTGGGATTTTCGTGCACTACTGTTTCATGGGTTAATCCAGAATGATGTGAAAAACAAAAATGTACCAGCCATTGGCAATTCTGTGGATGAAAACAGCTTGTGGATTAGAGAGCTCAAAGGAGAATGGTGAGAATCGTGCAAACAAACAGAAGGATCAGAACCTGGAAAATCACATCCAAATTCAAAAATAGTGTGCAGAATCTCATCTCAGAACATGCCATAAAATTTTCTTTTGAAATGGTTACAGCAGCTGAATCCATGTTTGATGCCAATGTCAGCAAAGAACAAGAAAGTGTATCTCCATTGGGCACAGAAGCATCAAACCTGGACCACGGAGGACTGGAAAAAGTTACCTGATCAAATAAACACAGGTTCCTTTTGTATCATCCTATAGACAAATCAGAATTTGGCATGAATACCATGAATCCATGGAGCTAACCTGTTTGGTGTCAACTGTATATGCCAATGGTGTGGAGAATATTTTCCTGGCACACATTAGGGTGCCTGATACACACCGAAGAACATATGAATGGGATGGCAGGTCTGAACATAATTGCTGACTACACAAAGAAATCATTTCCATATGGTACAACATTGCTGCACAAAGCATCCAGCATCTTGCGGAATCCATGCCCAGATTTATGCTGTTCTGAAGCCAAAAGGCAAGAGGAGGGAAAAGCAGGTGCAACACGTTACTACAGTACTGTGCAAAAGTCTGTAGGAAAAATGCTATAAAGCGAGGACGGTTCCAAAAATAATGCCATGAATACTTATTAATCAATAAACCTTCTAAAAAGTGCAGTAGACAAAAAAAACCTCAATCAAATCAATATTTGGTGGGACCACCCTTTGCCTTTAAAACAGCATTAGTTCTCTTACGCAAACTTGCATGCAGTTTAAGGTAGAGGTTGGTAGGTTCTTCCAAACGTTTTGAGGAACTGGCCACAGTTCTTCTGCAGACTTTGAGTGTCTCTGCATGTCCTCCCAGACTGACTTGATTATGCTGAGATCAGGGCTCTGTGGGGACCATACCATCTGTTGCAGGATTCCTTCTTTTTGCTCAAGACAGTTCTGTATGACTGAGACTGGGTGTTTGAGGTCATTCTCAGGCTGCAGAATGAATTTGGGACCAATCAGAAACCTCCCTGATGGTAGATAAGAATCTACCTGTACTTCTCAACAGACATTGAAGTTGCATGCCTAAGACTTTTGCGCAGTATTGTATATGTGTACCCAATAAAATGCCAGCTCAGTTAATATACCTTTTTTATACAACAGTATTTTCCCTGGTACAATGGTATTTTTACAGCCACAACTGGTCCTTTATTCACTGCCTGTGTTTTCCACATTCCACAGCTTATGAATGGTTTCTGACTGCTTCCTACTTCCTTGCTTAACAATGTAAACTGATCACAACAGGGGCTGAAAACTACAGATAAACATTTTTTATATGGGAACTGAGTTGTGTTTTTCCATAAGAAATAATGATACTTTAATCTCTTCACATGGGTACATAGTGCAGGGTGTTTCATGGAATGAATTAACCCCTCTTACACTTTTGCAAACAAAATGAACTGTTATTCACCATGTAACAATATTCCACAGGGCAGGGAGAAGTTAACTGGGAGGACAAATCATTTATTTTTTGTTTCCAATGTAATTTGTAGCCTCAAATTCAATTATGTGGCGTTCTGGGTCGCTGACCACTGGATGCAAGTCATGTATCTATCTCCTATAATGCTTGCAGGATGCAGTGAGGCGAATACATTACTGGCCCCATGTGCTGCTTAGGCGCTTCAACTCTTTCTCATTTAATTGCAGATTTTGTTGGTATTTATTTCCATTGACTCTTTTACAGTTCTGGAGATGGTTTTTATCAATTTGCTGCCGTTTAATCAGGAACCTTGGAAATAGTAAGGGATAACTGGGAGTCCTTCTTGGAATAATACAGAAATTGGGCATTTTTTTCAGAGAAATGGATCCATTGTGGTCATCTCTTAAAAGTCAAGTAACATGCCCAAGAGAAAAACTGCTATAGTGCCCAGATACTGGAAAAGTATAGTTTGAAAGAAAAATGTAGAAAATGCACGAATAGACAGAGCATTGAAAGACTACCATGTAAACACATAAAATCTACCTTTGATATACATCTAAATAACCTTGAATAAGAAAGAAACAAAAGAGAAATGATTGCATAATATAAAATTGTAAATGAGTACAAAAAGTGAAATGCAAAGCACTTTTACAGAGGTCTTCGGTCCCTTTGCATATACTGCTTTTGTTTTTGACTCAATTGTGAGTGCGTGATTTTAAAGTCATGTTGAGAAGGCTTATGACTTTAGTGATGCTGCTGCATGGGGCTAATAAATGAAATCTTTAAGACAAAGAAGTATACATGTTGTACAAAGATTTTTAATTTAAACAAGTTAAACAACTTTTTCTAAAATGACAATGTATTCAGCTTTGTATGTTCTGCAGTACTGTTTTTGCCTTCATATTCTCTTCCGCCTAAATGCACCTTTTTATATGCACCAAAAAACTATGCCTTCGGGTGCAAAATAAAACCACATTATGAAACATGTTTTATTTTCATTCTACTACAAAAATAGCTTGTTATCCCACAGCTGCTTCACAGGGCTGCCGGCACGCTGTAAAGATGATTTCTAAATCAAAGGGAGGAGGCTGCCTGAATTTTCTTGCAAATAAAGAAATAAATTATGAGGAGCCGCACCAAATTTAGAAAGCTTTTGAAATTTTAAACAATAAAAACTTCTCTCTCGCTTCGTAATGAAATGAGCTTTGAACATAGGATGGTGATTTTCCTGTGTTCCTGTAAGACAGCAGGCCATGGAAGTTCGGTGTGGTCTACAGGCACCAGCACTGACCTGGCACCACTGTGGGGTTTAATCAGTTGTCCACCCCTGCTGTTGTTTGTTCTTGGAAAGGGCCACTCTGCTCTGACTCAAAGCTTGCACCCCAGGCTCACCCTTATATTTTACTGCGCAGTTTTGTAGCCATCTGCAGCTACAAGCGGGTGTCCACTAACACCAATATTCTTGGTTATTTGTAGCAGAAGGTGGACACACTGGGTTTTCATGGCCAGTGACACTGATTGATAGTGAAAATACAAAAGATGTAATGGCTAGGTTTCTCCACTGATATCTTAACACGTTAATTCTCAATAAAAGAATTCAGCAAAATCTTAATGTGTTCTTTCTCCATCTAGTAAGATTTCCATTTTTTCAATTTGAATATTCTATCTTCACATCTAATACTGTTACATGTCAGACTGTGTCAGTGTACACGCTTGTTTAGATTTAAGGCACATTATTCCATTTGCATTTAAAAATAGATGTGCCAGATGAAGCATAACAGTTCTGCAAGGTAATTTTATGAAGCTTATAGAGTGTATGTTGTAGCAAAAGAATTTAGCGTTTATAACATATTTCCTGATTGCAAAGGTGCCTAGCATTCCCCTATAACAATGAAAAACTGGAAAACATGCAATGCTTAACTTTGATCTATTGAGAAGTTGTCCAGTGTTGTCCAGTATCCAGCTTTGGTCACTGTTCTTTAAATTATTGATTTCTACTTGGCTACATGGGAGTAGAATAAAATGAATCTCCAACCTGGAAAATCTGTCCATCTCTAGATCACATGGGCACACGGATTACCAGAAATTTTTGGCCTACTGTGATATGTTAACATTCAGTATTTATTTTCATTATTCCATATTCAGTGGCTATGGTGGCAGTCTCAGTTTTTTAGGCTCCTGACTGATCCACAGCATTTTATGTAGAATACTATAAAAATATTTACGATATAATTAAATGAATGATAAAAGTCAAAAGGGTTCATTTTCAAACTGTCAGCAAAACTGAAATTATTACAGAGAAGAGGTAATTTTTTGGTAAAACAGGTCTGAAGTCAGCTAATATCATTCAGTATAACAGCTTAATTCATAAATCCACATTGCCCCTTGTTATGCTGTTATCATAGCTCATAAAGCTTCCACAAAATGAAGGAATAAATTTATTTTTTAATTAGCATTTTTAAAATTTTTTTATTAGAGAGGCTGGCACAGACAAGATAAGGTTTTTCTTTTTCATAGAGCAGAGTTTGACTTTCTTCGTGAGCCCAGTGACCTAAGAACCTTATTGCGTTTCATGCATTTATATGGACAAATATTGATGGACTGCAAGAAAATAAATGTACTGGGAAAGAATATACTACTTGTGTAGAATTTGGTTTAAAAACACTTCAAGGCAATTTAGCATTCCTGGTCACTTGTGTCAATGATCTTCTTTGCAGACACAGTTCATGATGTAATCACTTATAAGGGCTCTGTGGGTCTCCTCTTCACAATTAAACTTGTGGTAATGATGGTACTGTCACAGTTCACTCTGTGTGGAACCTTTACCTTTTGAGATTGTGACAGAGGTGGGCAGTGACATAGAGAAAATGGACAGCATTGCTTTATAAAGAGTCAGTAAGATAATGCTTCAGTAGAAAGAAATCATCAATTTCCATGTATTTTATTAATTTTATTGTGTTCACAATGAACAAAGCATTCTTTGCCGTTCTTCTTGCATTGAGAAACCACCAGCACATACACAAGGCAACTATGTTAGATGTATGCATATGTGACATGTGTGATCTGCACATGGTGAGAAGGAAGGCAGCATGGCCAGTATGCACCTACACCTAAAACCTATTTTTTGATTAACCTTCTTTCGACAATAAGAGTGGGGTGACACAATACTTTAGACGACGGAGCTCCCAAATTCCATGTGTCCGACCTGATCCCTACGTGAGCTGTATGAGTTCTTGAGCAACGTTTCCTGTCCTGCCACTATCTTTTCATTGTGCTCATAAACAATACAAAAACCTGGCTTTGCACTTACCCTGAGTCTGTGATTATCCCTGACAGCCTGAATACACTGAACTTTTCAAAATGTTTTCATATTTAGTTGAGTGTATTTTTACTCTTTGGATGCGAAATAGAGTTATAAAGGCAGATACAGTAATTCCTTTGTATCCAAATGTAAATTGTCCCTTAAATTCGTCAAGATGTTGAAAGTGCGGAAACCGAGTGCCTATTTCCCATTCTTTTAAATGAGGGAAAACTTGAGTTGAAGGCAGCAGCTGTAACCAATTTGTCAGCTGCTACCCAAAATGAATTGTGGTGCTGTATAATGAACATAATGAATTATAATGACCTGAAATTTCCACAACACAGTTTGATCAGTAGAAGGCTAAACTAGCAATAGCTCAGCAGCCAGCCCCACCTGATGGACTCAACTGTATACGATAACTGCTAATCCTCTGAGCTGGCATGGTATGGGAGCAGTATGCCTTTTTTGGAGCCTGTAGTTCAGGTTGACAGTATCTGTCTCACTGAAGCATGACTTCAAGCTCCCTGAGCTTTTGAAACTTTTAATACAGTTTTCTAGGCAGAGACTGACAATGTTTTTTTTTATCCCTAAAACCTGTGTGGTTTTATAAGGTCAAATCTGGGTTTCCTGTCTGTGAGGATATTTTATGCCTCCCAACCAGAATTTTCATCTATGACAAAAGGAAAATTGTGTAGAGTTTTCCAGAAATAAATACTGTAACCTAATAAATAGAATTAAAACTATTTAACATTAGTGCATTTAATTTGACCCTGCTAAAGAACAGCATAAACTATTTTTTTACAGTACTACAACAATATTTTTAATATATTTAAAATTTCTTCTCTTTCACTTGTCTCACAGAGACCTGCTGGGTAATGTGAACCACATCATGCCTATGTGAGTGGGAGATGAGAGGTCAGGAGCCTCACTCAGTCTGTGCATGTAGAATCTAGCTTCACATTCCTTGCATCCCACCTGTGTTGTAGCTGACCCAGGAGGACCTGCCCAAAAGTGAACCCCAGTAGAGCATCTCCGACCTTAGTATGACATCATCACACTTTTTAATGACAAACTAGCATCAAGATGCCCCATAGCTACAGGGAGAATGCACAGGGGGCTGAGGAGGAGGATGTTTGGAGGGCTGTTTGCATGGGTTTTTGAGCATGCCACAGGATGTAGTGAAGGGGAAATGGAAACACAGGTCCCTGGTTCTTCATGCAAACAACATTTCCCACACTGCCAGCAAAGTGCTGGTTATTAGGGAAGGAAAGATATTAAAAATTTTTTTACTGATGCATTTTATACATTTTTTTTTCCAATCGTGGCCAATTAGCAAATTCTTGTCTCCCTTTAAAGCACAATATGTACACCAACTCAAGAGAGATAAACACAGTTATATGGCTCTTCAGACATGTCTAAGGTGACCATTTCTTTCTTTTTACTTTTTAGGTTTTGGCAGACAATGAAATTCACTTTGAGGAGTGCACTGATCCCTCCTGTATCAGTACAGGCTCACTGTAGGGTGAACAAGAAAGGGGAATGAACCCCAGCTATATCACACACCATACCAAATATAGATGAAAATTTTTGTCCATTTTACACTCACAATTTAGACTGTGGCTTCTTGGAGTAAACGATGCATTTTTAGTTTGCTGTATTTTTTAGAAACTCTTTCTGCTGATCCAGTTTTACATAATGGAGAGATTTTAAAAATGGAAAACGTATTCTCGACTGTTCTTCCCTTCATTTTGCATACTAGTTTGCCCCTAACCCTGCAGGGGTTTTCCACTGTCTTGGAAAAAAGGATGGTTGGAACAGATTCACTTGTGAACACTGAGCACGATGAAGATACAGAATAGTTACCTCTCAAAGGCAGATAGATGAGGGAAATGCAATGCTTGTTAAATTTAACATAGCATGCAGGACCAAATTTTAAACAATGATTTCAAGTGAAAGCCTTTGACAGACAGACCAATGACACATTAAGACTGTATGTTGAATCACTATTAATCCAAATACTATTTTTTATCTATGTATAAACTCACATACATTATGTATTTTAGAGTAATATATGTGTTAGTTACAAACTATTTGTACCAACATGAGCTGAGTCTCTTCCAAACCTTATTTTTAAGAGCACTGTTATAATTTGTAAATCACATTTGACAACTGTATCAGATAATAACATAACGATAATAATAATAATAGTATCAACTTCCTATTACGCCCGGGCTTTGTTTACTGAAGTTAAACACAGGCCCGTTTTCTTTTTTTTTAGGAAAGCATAATTAATCCCTCATTGCTTTGGATTTCTGATGCAGTTGTGGTCCTTTTGCACCACTGAAATCTTGCCTTCGGTGTATTGAGGTTTTGTTTAATTGAGGGGCGTCAAGTGGTTTAAAATAAAAATGGAGTTCTTTGAGGGTTTTATGTTGCCAGTTTTTTGAAACGTTAAGATTCTGAATTGTCTTTCAGTTGCATTTGATCTGCAGCTGTGGAAAGATTTATTTTTACCTGTGGGACTCAGGCAACGAAAGATGGAAGTCCAGAGAACCCAGAGCAAAAGAGAGGGGGTGGAAAGAGCGAGACTTAGAATTGACCCACATTCTCCAAGTTTTAGTTTTTACACTACTGTAGCACTGTTTCCATTTCTCACATGCAGAGGGTTAGAATTGGTGAGCTTCCAGTTTAAAATGAGCAGGAGGGAAAAATCCCAACAACTCCACCGTTATCTATTTTCTTTTATGCCATCATCCCTCAGTGTATTGTCTTTGCATTGTCTAGATTTATTATTGTTGGTACTGGTGGTAATGGTGTTTTGTCTCTTAGGTCTATTTGCAGGGATTGTATTGTGGCCTCTTCAGTGTGGTCAGCTTCACACACTGCAAATCTAGTCCCTTGCCACAAACCCAGTAAATGAACATGCACCCTGTGCACCACTCAGCTGGGAGTTTATGTATCCTACTTAAACTTGGTTCCAATGGTAAAAAATTTACATGACTGCAGGCAATTCTGCCAAATCAAATTAATAATTGTATTTTAGTTTTTGCCCCGTATCTTCTGATTGAATCATAGCTAAATAGCAACTTCTTACGTCTCCACTTCCAAGTACAACACCCACAACAACGTAAGAGAGTTGAAAACAGGCACACATCTTCTCTGACATGCATGCTGTGAGCCACCTGATTCTGTTCACTATGCAGTCTACAGGCTTCACTGGATGATGCTTTGAAGGAAAATACTGGTGAACCAGCACCACCAGTAGCCTGGAAGGTTTCAAGTTCACTGTGCTGAAAATATGGGGGCAAGACCCATAGCTATCTTGCCCTCCTTCTTGTTATAGTTTAGCGTGGCAGGGTAGGGAGCTGTACCCAGAATGCCTCACAGTCCGAAGCAACTAGGCACTGAGCCACTGTAGTCTCCTTTACATAACACTGGTATTTATCATGGTCTGAAATCCCAAACCAGCAAATCAGAGCAAGCTGCAACTGGCACATCACAACACAATCAGAGGTTAATAGCACTTAAGACCAAAATCCCTTTACTGGCCAGCAGAATAAGGGTTCAACAGGAATTGCTGTGGCTGTGCAACTTGAAGCTCGTGGACTGGAGTCAAGCTCTGTGTACTTCTTATATCTTCACCAAATGTTTGTGTGTGATTCCTCTGGGTGTTCTTGTTTCCGCCCACATTTCGAAGACAAGTTGTGCAGGTGAATTGTTGGCTCTAGATCTTCCTTCCTGTGTGCTCATGTGAATTGCTTCACTGGCATTCTGCCCAGAATGCAGCTTGAATTACACCCTGCTTTTCCAGGAATTTGCTCTGGATCACTGCAACCCTTTGCATTAGTAGTTACTGAAAAGACACATGCAGGGATCATTTTGTTTTAAAGAATTGTTTCACAGCCAAAATGAAAGTTTTTTTGGGTTAGCAAATGTTTGGACAAATCTGGGACAGGGACTTAAATGTGTATTAAATGCTACTGTTCTGTAACAGTAATTTTTTACAGGGTTTAGCTGTAGCTGTGTTAATTCCTATTCCTCAAGAAGACTGTCTACAAAATCAACAACAGCTGGCAGTTACATCTAAAGCAGTACCTGCGCCTCTTTTAAAACTTTTATTTTCCTGTTAACTCCTTGTGTTTTTATACTTTGTGTGTGATTCACCTTTGCATGAGCTTTTACACCCTTTACTTAGAATAAACTATTTTTAAGCATGTACTTTTTAAATTGTGAAACGATATATAAAGATTTACAGTTGTTAGCCTTCAGCTACAATAGGGAATGTGACATTGCAAAATGCTTCCACTGCCATACCACTGGTCTCAGGTGGGGTTTCCTTCTGTAAGGAAGCATACCTGCTGTGGATTTTATGTGCACATGTTTATATGAGATGTAGTTCTGCAGTTTTGTTGCCTTTACATGCTGTGATTGAGGCATTTCCTCCTCTAAACATAAGCAAAGCAAAACTAGTGTCATTTATATGCCGTAACAAAGGCAGCAAATTAACTGAATTCCATATGTACACAGCATCTCATTGGCAAAAACAAGGAAGCGCTCTTTCCTTGCATTTCTGAACAGCGCCCATGGTGAATGTGTCACACTCATTTGTTTCCTTCATAGACTGCACGCAAGGCAGCAGGACACAGTCCCTAGCCACTCCGTGGAGCTGAGGCAGACTTTGTGACTCGTTATGTTAATTCCCATTGGAATGCCAATGACCAGCTTCCTGAAGCGTAATTAGGTGTTGAAGTATGAGGTGTCTTATCTTATGAACTTATGGAGATGGTTGAAAATGGATTCGTGTCAGTGGCAGGAGCTCGGCATAGGGGAGGAGTAATGAACAGAGATTTGGGTTTTTATACTGTGTAAATGGAAGCTACTTAGCATGACTGAATGCCCTTTGTGGAATATCTTACAGAATGGTTTGCCAATTACTCAAGAATGAAAGATGCTTGCCACCCCATAGAAGCAAGAATAAATACTGAAAAACATTTAATCTGCTGTTTAGCATCACTGCACACTACTTATTAAGTATTTCTATTTAATGACATGCTCATTAAAATATAAACACATTTGTATTATAGAAAATTTAATTTTTTAAAACAGATTAGAGAGCATAGAACTACTGTTGGTGGCCAACCACGCATGTGAGAGTTGAGGAGAGTAAGCTATTTGAGGCAGGAGGGCAGTCACTGAAGAACACAATCTGTGAGCACAGTTGTAAGATTCAACTGGCCTTCAGCTGTCCTTTCCACAAAGCAAAAAGATGGAAGTATGTGGCATTTTGTTCATATATGGCTTTCACAGCTTCAAAGTTTAAAACTCTGTTGTGCACTAAGAGCCTAGATATTCGTTGTGGAGATACTTTCCTAATACTTCAGTGATTAATGTGCAATGACATGCATCTTGCCAGAAAGTTTCAAAGAAAGCTATAGCAAAAACGTACCATATACTGCAAGCTCACAGTTCTCTCCTCTTTTTAGTACCCGGAGAAGCATTGAACTAAAGGTTATTCCAATGAAAGTGAATAGGCAATGCTAGTCTTGTCTTATAGCATGGCTTCTTTTCCCCCATATGATGTGCATGGTCTTTTCCTATAATGTCTAACATTCTCTAAGTAATATTAATGTCATGTGGTAAGAGCCCCCCTGCTCTCTCCTTTATAGCTGCAACCTTCATTATTTTAAATGGCTTCATGTGGTTAAAGCTTTGGTTTATTTTTTCAGTGGGCTATTGCCTTCAGCTTATAGAAGTTTTAATGAGGATTCTACTTTTCTGGGAATGTTTAATGCATGCTCTTATTAGTTCAGCAAACTTGTAAATTTTGGGGGGTTTTTAGTATGTAGGTATGTCTTGTACTAGAAATCTTCTATCCTAAAAAGCAGAGTAAGCAAGTGAGCACGCACATAATGGCTTTCACTTTTGTTCTGCAAATGGACTCAGATCTGCTATATTTTGTTTGTTTTGGAAAGCCATATTAACTCATGCTGAGGGGCACACTTTGGTACCCTGTTCATACTGACTGAAGCACTGTATGAGGAAATGGTTCTCTGGTCAATTTGTCCTTTAATGGTATACTTTCCAAAGTAGCATGTAAATGTAATACAGAAGAATGTAACATCACTCTATTAAGACAGGTAAATAAATAATTGTAAGGATTATCATAGATTATGTCTTAGGTCTGAAATCCAACATACATTTGTAAAAGAGGGGAAGAGCAAAAGTTTGAAGGTTGTAATTTAATAATCTAAAGTAAAATTACTTTAGTCTTAGTAGTCAATCAGATGTTCTCTTTGGCTACACTATTGTTTGCACATCAGTGCTCTGTGAAGTTAACTTCTGGAGCTGATGTTCTTAAAACTCAAGGCCTGTGGAACCACCACAGCCTGGATCACTGGGGATGAAATGGTGAAAAGGAAAGACTCAAAGGTTGTCCATATTAAAGAGGTTATGTGAGTTTTCTTTGTTAGTAAAAACAAAGAAATTTTAAGTACATGCCACTTTATAGTTCACTGCTTGAGAAACAGCAGAAACATATCCATGCAGGCAGCATGTTTTCAAATGCTTGTAAACACACACAACAGTATTGATTTCCTTAGCATAGGTCTTTATTCAGGGCAGCTTATCCAGCACACAATTTATCCAAAAAGGTAGGGTAGGTATCTTGGGTAGTGAAGAACTGCCTCCAAGCAAAACAAACCAACTATTTCAGGATTATAAGGAATTCATGTGTTTCTATTCTGCCAATCCTTGTCATGCATATAGTTTTTCCCTTACCTGGCAACTCAATATGACCTGTCAGTTTAACTGCAGTCATTAACAGGAGAAAATTTTCTTTTTTTTGCTGTTCTTGACAGTCTTTAACCATTACTAGTACCTTAATTTTTTAAACAAGTTTTGAGGCAGTACTCCCTTAAATGTTCATCTTCCAAGCCAGTGTGTGATTTGGCATGAATGCAAATCCTGTTTATGTGAGACAGATCTGAGGAGCACAGTAGAAAGGATAGGATTGGCAGATGTTGAGTTCCTGGCTGCAGAAACTGAATTAGAGACCCAGGAATCCATGAGCAGGAAGGGAGTGCTGAGTAAAGGCATTGCAGAGAGGGCCTCTCTCCATAACATTACCTTAACATTGGTCTTCCAGAAACACTACCTCTGCTGTGACGGAAAAGAGGTGTAGACCCAAGCTTGCACATTTTGCAGTTTACATGCTGACACTAGTCTTGTCTAATCTACAGCTAATTAAACTGTGATAATTTGTCTGTATTCACTGTGACTATCATGAATTCTTCCTGACACTAAATTATGACTGCATAGTGAAGAGCTAAGTTTTCCATTAGGACAGATAGGCATTTTATAATCTCATGAATATTCTGATTCAGTTTCTGTCACCGTGGAGAAAAACTTTGCTCTGAGTCATTTTTTTCCAAAGTGGAACAAATCATTGAACCAGCAAGTACTAATGCAAACTAACACCAGTTACCATAGCCAGTCAGTGATAGTGTTCAACCTTCAGCTCTGACGAAATACAACAGCATGTGGAGAACAAGCTTCATCTTTTACTTGGCAAGCAATGGTTCAGGCAGTCATAGTTACTACAATGGAAGTTACTGGAGATCATGAGCTAGCATACAATTTTAATGAGACCAAAATAAAATATTAGCTGGTGCTTGATCTAAAAAAATCCTCCACATATTATGCATTATTCAAATGTACAACTGTTGATTAAATGTGATTTTTACACATATTTGTGCATGCTTCTCCATAGCCATTGATGTAATTAAAAAGTAACAATTAATTTAATCAGCAAACGCTGAAGTGTAACTTTGTTAAGACCAAGCACTTTCATCTAAACACTTTCATCAGCTGTGGAACTTATCTGGATCCCTGTATATTGTTTCACACTGCATTCTTACATAGTCTGTGCTGGGTGATTTAGTAAGTGCAAGCTATGTAAAGAAATGTTTAAAAAAATTATTTTTTGAACCTTACAAGATGAACACTGGCCTGCTTTTGCATTTGGCAGGGGTAACAGTAGTGTGTGGTAGCAATGCTACTAAAGTTTAACAGACAACACATTCGAGAACAAAGACAAAAAGAAAGAGATTTCAGAGCCCCTAACTGTCTTATGAGCAGTATAAATAAAGCTGCTTATGCTCAGGATTGAGTTCCCAAAAATTCTTAATATTAAACAAAATCTATTAGTTTCCTGAACTGTCAGGAACATGATCAGGATGGATAGAATTTGTCTGCAGTCACATGTCCTGCATTTGAGGCTTGTTTCATTTCTTCCAGGGTTTAAAAAGAAATTAGCAAATCAATTGATTTGATCCTGTTGTGGATTTATTTATCCGAGATTACTGAATATTTCATCAGATAGTTGATCTGCGTATGCGTTTGAAAATACCAGACAGGCAACTTATATATGAAAGATGTAATGACTGTCCCAGTGGGTCTGTCATGCCTGGTGATACCTACCAAGTTCTCAACACTTCATTAAGAACTTCACCGCATTATTGTTAACTAGGATTGAGAACCAAATGTATGCCCGTATCAGCAATGGGTAAAATCATTCTAGAATGTAGAGACCCACAGAGATCTGCTGGCTCTTTGTACTCATGTTGAAAGGAATATGTTATTAATGGAGTGTTTTGGGGTCTCTATCAGTTACTTTACAATAAACACATCCTGATCCTTTTTATTTCCGATAACCTATTTTTCCTTAAACTGTGTCTCAGGAAATCCATGAAAAAGCCTTGCATATTGCTTCTCTGCTCCAGACTCACAACCACCAGGTTCAGTGATGTACAGTACTGTGCAAAAGAAGTCTTGGGCATGCAACTTCAATGTCTGTTGAGAAGTACAGGTAGATTCTTATCTACCATCAGGGAGGTTTCTGATTGGTCCCAAATTCATTCTGCAGCCTGAGAATGACCTCAAACACCCAGTCTCAGTCATACAGAACTATGTTCAGCAAAAAGAAGGAATCCTGCCCCAGATGGTATGGTCCCCACAGAGCCCTGATCTCAACATGATCAAGTCAGTCTGGGAGGACATGCAGAGACAGTCAAAGTCTACAGAAGAACTGTGGCCAGTTCCTCAACATGTTTGGAAGAACCTACCGACCTCTACCTTAAACTGCATGCTAGTTTGCATAAGAGAACTAATGCTGTTTTAAAGGCAAGGGGTGGTCACACCAAATATTGATTTGATTGAGGTTTTTTTGTCTACTGCACTTTTTAGAAGGTTTATTGCTTAATAAGTATTCATGGCATTATTTTTGGAACCATCCTCGCTTTATAGCATTTTTTCCCACAGGTGCCTAAGACTTTTGCACAGTACTGTATGTTTTATTTTTTGAAAGAAGCAGTAGATACTCATTTTCCAGCTTGGGGTCACATCTGCTCAGCAGCTACTCTTTTAAATGATCACAAATTTTTCATGGATTATAGAATCAGAGAGGGTGATGCATCACCACAGTTACATCTAAATGTAACCGCTAGTCCTTCCCCCAGTATGCACTTTCTATGCTACCATGGCATTGGATTTAAAACCACTGGTACCCTCAAACATATCTGTATTATATTTATCTGCCAATGAGCACACTTGTTGGAATAAAAGGTCTAATGAAAAAGTGTAGAGGTGGAAAAGTAAATAGTAATAAACTAGATATCAGAAAACTGTATAATATTACCATTAAAGGCAGGTGTAGAAACAAAAAAAGGGTCCAATGTGTTCATTGTGTTATATAGCAACAAACTTGATTACCTTTAAACTTGCCCAGTTTAGTACATTTGTGTGTATATCTGTGTTTCAGTGAAAGAGTCAATGTGTGTGTGTGTGTGTGTGTGTGTGTAGAGTGAGAAACCCGTCACCTGTCCCTCATATGTGTGTCAAAAAGTGTGCCCGTGTGTGTTTGTAGAACAATGCGTACCACCAAACTTGATTATGTCTACACCTTTTGAATTTAGTACATTATTGTATTTTAGTGTGTATGTTTTTGAGTAAGAATGTGTGTCAGCGTGCATGTGGGTACAGTGTGTCCAGTGGCGGTTCTCACTATGGGAGAAAAGTGCCACTGTGCCAAATAAGTCATTGGCATGAAAAACAAAGTTGTGCATAAAGAACAAACAGGCAAACAAACAAACAGATTAGCTTTATAGAAATTTCCAGCGTCCTAAGAAATACATATTTTCCATGAAATTTTAGCTTCTTTTCTGTGATGCACAAGGCATGAGAATAATGGGTTTATGCACAGTAAGCAATCAGGATCATCTTTTGCACAGAGAAGCTGAGAAAATACCATGTTATCTGTGAGGACATAATGCCAGCAGGATGACAGGTGACTTAAAACCTTATTATCTAACAGCCTGTGACAGCTGAAACAACTATATAAGAGGTATAAGAAAGAAAAAAACAGTTGTCTCATCTCATTGTTTCACCTGCCTGGAAGTACCACCTATCTACCTTGCATATTAGCCAAGTATGAGAGCAGAACTGATCAGTGGTGAGAACACTTGCAAATCCTGTCAGGGGGATGAAAAAGACAAGTGGATGAAGGGAGCTGGGTTGGATAAATCTTAGGTAGAAAAATGAAATGGTCACATCATGTTTACTTCCATATCCAAAATGAGAACTCCTCAGGTCCTAATTTAAAATTATCGACAGGATCAATGTAAAAAAAAAAACTGAAAAAATATTAAATGATTATCATAAAAAGTTTCAGCATATATAAATATATTTTATCATTCTATGAATATTTTTATGTGAAAAGATGCAATGGTGAAATATGCACTGCAACCGCCCTTATTTATTTTGGTTAATCATGGTGCTGATGCTGGAAAAACAGCAAGGAAAAGTTTATACCAGTAACAGCACAGCAGCTGGGAACATCGTTCAGCTGCTGGAAAGCAATGAAGTAAGTCTGTTGTGAGCCTCTGCTCTGAAATATCCACCACTTTCAAAAGTTATTTTTTATTTAAATAACAGAGGCAGCTCAAATCTTTCGTTGAAATAACCAATTTTATTATTCAAAAGGTGTTACTTTTTGCTCAGCTCACATGTGAAACACCAATTGGAAAAAAGACACATTTAATTGAACTTGACTGTTTTCATCTGTCTCTGCTAGGACTCCTGATGGAAAGGGATGCTGGGAAAAAAAAAAACCACCCTCTACAGTTAATTCTATCAGTCAGAACCAGTTGACTTTATTTACTTCACTGGTTATTCAGCATCTGTGTTAGTGAGTTACAGAGTTAACAGTTACCAAATGAAGAAGATGGCATTAGGAGAAACAGTACCCCAGTTGATCATGCCATTGTCTGATTAGTATGCTTCAAGTAAATCTCCTCCTGACATCATGTATAGAGGCCCCTGCTGCTTGAAGTTAAGCATGCCATTGCACTTTTCTGAATGGATTTGTAACATATAATAAACCCCCCCCCCCCAAAAAAAATTGGATTATATGGATTGTATACTAGCTGAATTACCCAGAATAGCCTGAGTCAGAAAGTGAAAAGATAGAAAGCTAAGTAATAAAATAAGTATATCCAAATTTATGATCCTTATGTGACTAATGTATGTAGAGCTGTGTGTTTTGTATAGGGCTTCATTCGGCCCTCTATGTGTCCTGCTGCTGTTGGGTTCTTCTTTGTATTCAAGAAGGATGGAGGGCTTGGGCCCTGCATAGACTACCAGGGGCTCAACAAGGTCACAATCGAGAACCATCACTCTCTTCCCTTGATGAACATCTCCTTGGACATCCTTTCTGGTGCCTGATATTTCACCAAACTCGATCTGTGAATCGCCTACAACCTTGTCCATGTGGGGGTCTGAGACATGCTGGACCGGTGGGTTTTTGTGTACCTAGATGACATCCTTGTGCACTCGAAGACGGAAGAGGGCCATGTCTGCTTTTTTGGGCTGTGCTGAAGCATCTGCTCGCCCACCAACTGTATTGTAAGTTGGAAAAGTGAGCCTTCCATCAGCACTCCACTACGTTCCTGAGGTTTGTCATCTTGCCCCAGGTGGTAGTGATGGATCCCCAGAAGCTGTCAGCTGTAGCAGAGTGGTCCCTGCCCATGACACTGAAGCAGCTCCAGCACTTCCTGGGGTTCGCCAACTTCTACCAACGTTTCATCCAGGACTACAGTGCAGTTGTGGCTCCACTCATGACTCTCAAAAAACTCCCACATTGGCAGTTCCACCTTACCCCCAAGCTAGGGGCGCCTTCTAGAATCTGCTGGCTCGGTTCACCTTTGCACCCTATCCTCATCCATCCAAATCCAGAGGAGCCATTTATAGTGGAGGTGGATGCCTCTGACATGGGCACGAGCAGTTGTCTCCCAGCATGGCCTGGACCAGAAACTCCACCCTTGTTGCTACTTCTCCCAGAAATTTTCCCCCACTTAACAGTGTTACGGGGTAGGGGACCATGAGTTGCTGGCTATGAAGTGGGCCCTGGAGGAGTGGCAGCATTAGATCCAGGGCAGCACGGAGCCATTTCTGGTTTGGACGGACCACCAGAATCTGCTAGCCATCTAGCAGGCAAAACAACTCAATTCCCAGTCTGCTGGATGGGCCCTGTTTTTCGAGCAGTTCAACTTCCACCTGTCCTTTCGTCCAGGCTCGAAGAACACAAAAGCAGACGCCATCTCTCATCAACATACCCACAGCGAATCGGGGACATCGCCAGAGCCCATCATTCCAGCCAGTCAGGTGGTGACCCCACTTCCCTGGGGGATCGAGGACAAGATCAGAAGTGCACAGCAGCAGGATCTCCCATCATGGGAAACACCCCTTCACCGCCTTTAAGTCTTGACCATCCCCTGTTCTAAGGCACTGCAGTGGATTCACTCCTCTGCTTTTGCCAGCCAACCTGGCACTTCTCTGGAGGTGCTTCTGGTGACCTACCATAACAGGGACTTCAGAGAATTCGTCAGGGCTTGTTCCACCTGCGCCAAGGCCAAAGCCCCCAACACTCCATCGACTGGAGACCTGCTACCCCTGCCGGTGCCTCTATGACCTTAGTTTCTTATTGCAGTCCACTCTGTCACCAGCCTCCTGGACTCTCATGACCATAACACTGTCGTGACAATAATCAAATTTTTCTCCAAAGTTGTGCACTTTGTGGCCTTGACTGGACTCTTGTCATGTCAGAAGACAACTGAGCTGATACTGGAGCATGTGGTGCATCTGCATGGGTTCCCTCAGGACGTCGTCTCAGACAGAGGGCCCCAATTCACAGGCCAATTTTGGAAAGCCTTCTGCCGCCTAATCAGCTCCACCAGAGCCTGTCCTCCAACTACCATCCTCAAGCCAATGGTCAGGCTGAACGGGCTAACCAGCTGCTGGGTAGGATCCTGCAGTGCTTTATTTCAGCCCACAGTCAGCAGCGAAGTCAGTATCTACTGTGGGCTGAACTCTCCCAGAACCTACACATCTTAGCTGCCACGGGCCTCTTCCCATTTGAGGTGTGCTACGTGTAAAAGGCCTCTACTCTTCACCCAACAGGAACAGGAGGTTGAGGTGCCCACAGCCCAGCAGTTGATCTGTCGGTGCAGGCAGACCTAGGAGGGGGCTCAACATGCCATCCAGTAGGCTACTGCCCAGTACCAACAGCAACATCATCATCGGCACCGTCTGAGATGCTTGTTCCACCCTGGTAACAAGGTTTGGCTATCTACACAACACCCAATCCTAGCAACAGACTCTCGCAAACTCACCCCCAAATTCATTGGAGCTTATCTCATCACCCTCCAAATCAACCCTGTCACCTACCACGTCCAGCTGCCTCCATTGCTGAAGATTCACCCAGTCTTTCCCTCCTCAAACCATTCATCACCAGTCCCTTTGTCACCTCCAACCCCAACTCCCCCTCCTCCCCAGATTATTGATGGTGGCCCTGGCTACACCATTCGACGGATCCTGGATACCCAGTGGGGGGGGGGGAGGGTCAGGGTGTCCAGTGGGTCAACTGGGAGGGTTTTGGCCCTGAGGAGTGCTCCTGGGTCCCAGTCCATTTCATCCTGGACCCCAAACTGGTGAGGGAGTTCCATTGGCACCGGGCAGACCACCCTGGGCCATCTTGAGCTGGACCTAGAGGGTGGGGTACTGTCACATCATGCACTAGTCATGAGGAAATAAAGGGCTCATGAGAACGACACGAAAGTGTTCACACATCGGACCGCATCCATGAACCGTATGTTTCTTTGTCATTGCTTCAATCCGCCTTCGCGTCAGTACCATCAGTCACTCAGGTTTTCCTTATTCTCATGTCTATTGTCTGTGTGCTCTTTGTGAGTTCCAACACTGTTCTGTAGCAGAAACCGTGCACCATGTCAGGCGGCATTTATAGAACAAACTGTGTGAGTTTGCCCTCCTGGTTGCTTTGTCTCCATGACTGGATTATAAAACCACACTACATCCGTGACAATCAGACACAGATTGTGGCATCACTGTGGACATGGCTCTGAGTGGTGCCAAGCAAATGTTTACAGATGCACTGATTTCTTTGAGATCGTAATCACAAATGCTTTAACTAATCATTTCATTGTCCTGCTGCCTCAGAAATGTTAAACTATTAGAGTGATTTAATTTTAAGTAATATCTGAAGTATTTTAGCAGATGTGAGTTTTTGTGGAAAATGTCTATAATAAGATTAGTAAGTTTTTATTGACATAAATATATCATTACAATAGAGCTGTACTGCAGTAATTTTAGCAGTATTACAATGGTTTAATGTGGCAGTAGATTATACAGAACCTTATTGACTCTTGGGACCCAGATTTATTATTTTCAAAATCTGTAAAGGGAATTGATTTCTGTCTGCTGTTGGAAGTTGCTGCTGTTCAAATATCCAAAGTCTGAACACTTTTTCAAGCAATTTAGAGACTCACACAAATAGGTTTTGTTTGTTAATGATATTTTACTTTTATAAACCTACCACCCATACAAGATCGGCAAAGGTAATCAGGGTGATTATGCTATTGCTGACTAAGCAGGTCACACAGATCATGACAAACACAAAGCACAGATCCTGGAAAGGTGCTGTTGTACCCACAATTTTTTGAGGTCATCACTTGTGGCCCGGCGGGTGGCAGTGGTAGAAGTCTTGTAGATGGTGTGTTGGCAAACGGTTAAGGCCCGCTGACTATGGGAGTCCACATTGTGATATAATGTGACCAGACAGAATGAGCCTTTGATCTGTTGTGCGCAAATGTTTTCAGTTTAATTTATTGAGTCTGTGTCAGGTATACAGTGACCACTCTACATTCAGATCATCACTTTCACATATCTGTTCAAGTCCGCTGCTTGGGGTCTTATGCGCCCTGCCCTAAACTGCATATCTACCTCTATAGTAAGAGCAGCTCTGACAATAACAGTAAAGACAGACAGCTTCATGAACAATGTCCTTCACTCTCTGACCTGTCCTTGCACATCTGTGACACACACAGGCCCAGTGACTGTCCCTGAGCCAACACACTCTATAACAACATCATTCCACATAGCTAGTCTGTCTCCTCATGCCTTCTTGTGACCTATCAATCAGTCTGACTATGTGATGGATAAAAAAAACCTTGCACTAAATAATAAGGCGTTCGTTCCTGTTCTGTCAATTCTGTCTTGCTTCTGTCTATACAACACATTATCAATTGTAAGTACTGGTCTCACAAACAAAATGCCATTTGGGCCTGGAGTGAAATACCACTAGCAGCTGCATTAAAAGAAGAAAAGAAGTGGGTTGGAGTATGGGGTTTTGTGAGCAGAGCAAACACTTGAGAAGTGAAAATAGAAAATTTTTGTTGGTAAAGACTCTATATCAAATTTATTAATGCATATTGAATCACTTTTGCTTCTTTGTAGTTACTGTAGACTCATTTTTCCTTCCTCTGTCTTAACAATTTTGTCTTAATAATATATGTATATATTTCTACAGTGAGAAAGTCTGCTATGCTATTGGGGTTTAACAAACATCCATCCATCCATTCTCAATAACCACTTGTTCAGTGCAGAGTTGCTGTGGGCCAGAGACTAACCAGGAACCACAGGGTGAGGCAGAAAACACCCTCAATGTCATGTTCACTCTCTCAAGTGCACACCCAGTGAAGGCAATTCAAATTCCTAAAACACATCTTTGGACAGTGGAAGGAAACTGAAGCACTTGCACAAAACCCTTGTGAACACACAAAGAACAACTTTGACCTGTTGTGCGCAAATGCTTTCAGTTGAATTTATTGGGTCATGATTTCACAGAGACTGAACAAGATTTCAATCTATGTTCAAATCCACACCCAAGGAGGCATGAGGCACCAGTGCTACCTGATGCACCTCAGTGCCACTGAGAGAGCAAATACTTCCATAGAAATTTTAAGTGGCTCAGTTCACTGATGACTTACACTAGTTATGTCTGCTGTTGAATACCTAAGTTGCTAGCTTAAAGAAGCATGGCATAGACTCTGTAAACTCACTGTGGGTAGTATTAATTTTATTCTGCCCAGTGCTGCAATTTCCAGCCTGTTCAGAAGCAATGACTCAAAGAAAAACCTGCTGTCTTCTGCTTTGCTGCTCCACAGAGACCAACTGGAGACACGGCCTATCTGCACCGTTACACTATAAATACTTAGATATGATGAAGACAGAGTCTCTCTTACAAGCAGAGACTGTAGTTGCAGCTGCAACAGGATAGCTGTAGAGGTCACTGTCAGTTACTCTCTAGATGTGTGCTTCAGAAATACCACTATTTAATTCCTGAAGCTTTGTACAAAAGAAAAGTTTTTTCCCTGGTATTGGAGGAAGAATTTCAGGAGGAACATGTAATTAAGGAACATTTTAGTCCCTACTGATCATGGGCAACCTTGGCTGCAGCAGAGTCACTGACCAGGATAACTATTTTGGGCCATACTGGGATACTCACTATGGCACAGTGGGTCAGGGAAAGATTATAGCTTCAGGTCTTCACTAGAACATCCTGCACCCCCAGACATTTGCAAATACACTGAACTACAGTATGTAGAATGTGAACCCACACACATATTTAGAGGGATGCATCAGCACCATTACAATATGAATTAGTGAGCATTTATTGTTTCTGATACCCACAGTGCCGCCACCATTAGGTTTTAAACACTCAGTGCACATGGCAGCTAGCTGTTTCACTGCTTATTGGAAACTGGTGCCAAATACACTTTCTGAACATTTGTCCACTAAACATGGTCATTTAGAAGGAAAAATCTGTGGAATATTTCAAAGTCATGCTGAAACAACAAAAACAGAGTGTTGCAAAACCCTAAGAAGCAACTGCAGCTGGAAGCTGAACTACCAATGAAACAGATTTGGATTTTTTTCTGGATTTCACTACAAAACAGTTTTTCTCATTTGGCTGAACAAGTTTTTATAATTCTGTTGCAGTTTGCAACCACGGTCACACACACACACACATACACACACCACAGTGCTACACAAATTAGTGACTTGTGCCTCTAGTCATTTCCCAAATAATTTATCAAGATGAGGGCAAACTCAGTCACTCACTCACTCACTCACATACACACACCAGGCATGAAAGAAATTATACATCACACACATGGCACTGCATACATTATTAATGTCAGGATAATAAGTTTGATGACATATTTTGTTACTTTTCTTCTTTCCACTGGACTATGATTGGCATGTTGCTCTGTGTGGTGTCCACCTGTTTGACAGCATAAACAATACTGAATACTACTATTTCAAGGGTAATGCAGTTTGGTAATTATATAATGTGTACATATAATTTACCTTTCCACTTTCATACTGTGGCAATGCCAGGTATCTCAGCTAGTAGTTGTCTAACCTTTGTGAGAAATTACAGGGAAGATATTTTCCCCAGTGGTTTTCAGTGTGTTCTGTGTTCTGATGGTGGGTGTGTCATGGTGCTCAGTGGGTGCTGTTGGTTCAGACATGCTGTGTAAATAAAGTTCATAGTCTCACAATCCTGCCACCTGAGTGCACAGTCTACAGCAAAAACAAGACGGGTTATTACAGTATATGAATACATAGGCCTGTGATGCTGGGGTGTACAGCCGAATTTTGAAAGTACTTGGAGTGCTGCCATGGAAAAACTTTGGAAAGCACTGATCTAGCACTTATCCCAGTCTGCATCCAGAAAAAGACAGCATCTTTGCATAGTTTTAATGAGCTCCAGTATTTAATCTGTGTACCTTAATAATCTTTTTTGTTAGTATAGGTTTCCTGCTATGTAGAACTGCAATGCATTCTTGGAAGTCATCTCCTAAGGTAACATTTCATAAGTCGGACACAATTACCTTTATGGTGCAAACTGAAAATTCCCCAATGCTCGCCTCTTATCACTCATAAGTGCAAAAAATCTGCTTTATATTTAGTCATAATTTGGAAAAGAGTCTTGAATAATTTTACTAGTATACGCAAAAAACTGAAAGTCAAAGACATTTTGTGGGACACCTGTACATTCTTCTTAAATGCCATTTTGAGAAATTTCATTAATTCTGATCTAATTGTCATTGCAGGCAATTCTGAGGATCATCAGAAGATACAGCACACAGAGATAATACTAGTATACTTATGGGTTGACAAATCCGTCATCTTTGCCACCAGGGACCTTAATGAATTCTACTTAATGATTTACATATGCTGGTTATCACCTGCGAGGGCATCCTGACCTTTGTTTTCTCATTCTCACCTTGCTGTCAAAATGGTAATTTATTGTGTTGATACTGTGTTGTTAGGAGCAGATGTGTCTTTTGAGGTCTCAGGACAGTTTCTTTTCAACAAGGACACATATTATGTACATAAGATATATGGAAATATATAACATATAAAGACAGTGATGTTTTGTAATTTCATTAGATCATCCAAACAAATGTTCTATTCTGAGTCTCATGGGAATGAGGGATGTTTTGTTTCTTTAGTAACATAGTTTACATATCAGATATATTATGTAGATATATTATATATTGTATAGGCCCATTTATAACTTTGAACTGTTTCTTTGAACTATTCAGTTCATCGACATCCTACTGCCTCCTCTGTGGCAAAAATAAACCATCTTAATTTAACCATCAAGGCATAGCTTCTCATTAGGTTTTAAAAAAATACTGTAATTTCTGTTGTTCTTGTATGGGTTCCTGAGCAAATTTTTTTCTTTTTTGTTTATAATGATATTAATGAGCCCTAGTTTTAGAAACAGTGGCATGTGCAAGTTAGATAAACATTATCAGCATAATAACGCTTCTTAATGAGTCTGTTCTTAGCTTCATGGACAATTTTATACTGTAGCAGTGGTGGGTGGAGTTGTGGCTCTTCTGTCATGCATTGCTGTATGCTTTGTATACAGTTAATGTGTCCAGCTATAGTGGGCAATACTGACCCTCATATTATTCAAGGTGATTAAGCACTTTCAGAGCAGCATATTGTGGTGTTCAGTGGGTGTTGCTGTATAGACATTCCATGCAAAAATAAATTTTGTTTACCCACGGTCTTGTCTCCCAAGTCCTCGGCTCATATCACCGCCAACAGAAAGATCAAGGTGGGTGGTCACAATACTTAAGTAAACGAATTATGGATTGTTCCATATAATACATATTACAAAACATAGTGGTCAGGGACAGGTATTAAAAGTTTTGGTTTAGTGTTACTGAATAATTATTATAGCTATTGTTAGAGTATTTGTTGCTTTGTTTCCATTTCTGCACTTATTGAACTTTCATTCACCTATTGTGCTTCAGTTGACTGCTGTCTAACAAACATTTCAACGCAAATTAAAATGTGGCTGATTACTGTAAGCTTTCTTTCCTAACATAAAACTCCCTTCTGGTTTTACTGGATTAGACACATGCGTTTAAGGGTGTAAAGAATCATTGGGAAAGAACGTATAAAAAAATGAATTAAAATACAGCTCCTCCTGTACTGACATCCCTAGCAACTACAAGTCGCAGCCGTGTTTCACAGAAATGGTGACTGAATGAATCTGGTGGCCTTGTTTTCATGACTGGAGCACTGGGGAGATACCCCTGCATTCCACAGTTCTTCACAGTGCCTGTGATTAAGGGGGCAGAACAAAATCACTGACAGAGAATGGCAGAAACAGCCAAGCACTAAATATGGTTGCTGTCCGCCTCAGCACATAGGCACTGTGAGGACCCCCCTACTTCCTGTATGTGTCTGTTTCTTATGAAGCTGTTCAGCACCTTCAGGGAACTGGCAGCTCCCTGAAAGGCCTTGTAAAGCTTTATATACTTTTTTTTGTGCTAGAATTACTCTGCAGGTACCAAACAAGTTAAGCTGGTAACCCATACCAGAGGATGTGATACAGTGTCAATGCAATGTTATCTAATGTTCTGTTTAGTCATTGCTTTTATGGGGCTTCTCTTTCCTCGGTATGATTCTATAATTTTTCTCAGCGCTATATGTGCACCTTTGTAAATTTTCATAACAAACTCTTCAGCTAATTCAATCTGCTGAAGTGGTTGGTTCAGTCTAATTTCCTGCATGTCTAGTTACCTGTCTGAATGGGATATTCCCATCAGACATTTGTGGTGTCTTAAAGTAAATAAACTCATTAGGTTTTTACAATGGAATTTCACCTAAGAACACTATAACAGGTCTGAGAGTTGTTTGGTGAGCATAATGGTGGTAATCAGTACAGATCCAGATCACAGATGCTCCTGTATGTCCACTGGGTATGACTGCATGGACTGGTTCCATAATACAATAGCACAATTGAGCTCCTTGGAAGAGTGTGCTTGCGGAAACCTGCATGAATGAATGGCTGGGGGGAGGAAGTGGGGCAAAGGATTCAGGGTACTACTGCATAGGATGGGTCTACAGAGTTACCAGGGTCCTAATGTAGCTTCCTATTATTGTCTGTATAATACACAATAATAAGAACAATTGGTGTACAGAGTGAGTAGGCTGCTGCACTGTGGACTACAGAGGGTGCAGCGTACTACAGTGTGTGAAGGTGGGTGGTTGGAGCACTCCTGTTTGCATCTGTTTACTTCAGTGCAGGAACTAAACAGTGAAGGTGTCTCCACTGCTCTGATGGCACCGTGACCCCACTACTCCACGGGTGGCCCTTGGTGGGCAGTGATGTATCAGCACCAGTCACTGTTAGACTAAATGATGACTGCTTTTCCACAATCATAATTACTTGTGGAACCTGACAGAACCCACTCACAAAGAGAGGTTCTGAAGAACTGTGCTAATAAAGATATGAGGTGCTCTACAGCACAGAGGAAACAATGTTAAGAACTTGAAGTTTCCAATATCAGTTGGAGAACGTGAACGTGTTATGGGAGTAATGTGTAATGCAGGGCTGTATGAAGTATATGAAGTATAAGGAGTGAGGACGGGTGCACCCTGAACAGAATGCCAGTGAAACACACACAGACACACACACACTCATATTATGGGCAATTTAGATTGACCAATTCACAAAAGCACCTCTGGAATATGGGAGGAAACCTATGTGAACATGGGGAGTACATGCCACATATACATGGACTTCAGCTACACTTAAATCCATGTCAAAACCCAAAGACCAGGAGAGACGAGGCAGCACTGAAACCCACCTACTGTAACCACCATGCCAGCCTTCAACACATACTATACATTATGAATTATGTATTCAGAGAAATTTTGATCATTCTAGCCCTCCTTCAGAGACCGATGGACATAAGTACAAGAAAGCTGCATAAACAAAAGCAATTGAGTCTGGAAAAATCATTTTACTTTGTTCAAATGTTTTTCTTTTGGTCTTCACATTGCAACAATCTGGTATCTGAAATCACTATATATTAAAATTATTGCTATAATGGT
Organism: Arapaima gigas; assembly: GCA_900497675.1. NCBI lineage: Eukaryota > Metazoa > Chordata > Actinopteri > Osteoglossiformes > Osteoglossidae > Arapaima > Arapaima gigas. Next base: position 59,624 of record UFQX01000090.1, on the reverse strand, counting down.
TCTTGAAAATCAAAACCTAAATATCAGTATCCGAACAAAAACTTTGCTATAATGAATTTCCCTCTGAAGCTTATCCATAATTAAAAAATTGCTAAAGGAATAAAAACTAAAATAAATAAGACAATCAACAAATAAATACTATATAGTGTCCTGGAATTATAGAAAAATACTGCATGTATTGTAATAATCTGTACTGCATAATGTTACGACTGTATCCAAAGTGAAAGTTTGAAATGTGCTGATGCACACTGGCGTTTTATCAGCTGTTTCTGCTAGCTCTGCTTTGTCTGAACACGCTTACAATGTGTTGCCACATTTACGTTGCTTTAAGTTTGACAATTCAACTGGATGCCCATCAGTCCTCAGAGGAAGAGGAGGAGGTCAGAGTAACTCACCACATCCACCTCTTTGTTTCATAGTTCATCCAGTTGTATGGAAATTCTTCCTGTGTTGGACAAGAGAACTTAAAAAAGTTATAAAGCATGTATATGCAAGAATCCCACTAATTATGGAACATGATAGTTGTGTGAAATGAGGTGGATGCGGCGAGTTACTCTAACATGTCTTCATTCTCTTTATTCAACATCTCATAACACTGAACCCTGCACATGCACCCTCTCATCTCCTGTGTGTAATACAGTGACGAATATATGAAATTTTCTATATTGTACATACTGCACCATGTGGTATAAACATGCAAATTAATAACAATGTTAACTGTTTTCTAACTAAGTAACTGGTGTTTACAGTGTTTTTCATGCCTGTAGTCATTAGTTGATATAGATGGTATAGATAGTTATATAGATGTTTTCCATTATTTCATCCCCCATGTAAAATAATGGAAAATAGGCATTGAGTACTGGAAGCTTTGGTATCTGATGCATTTTCAGGAACAAATCAGATTCGGATACTGAGGGACTACTGTACTTCTTTTGTCCATGTGCCTATCCTTTGTCTTAAAAATTTGTTACTGAAAGTAGTTTCAAGGGTGGGAGTGTAGATTTAAATAATTCAGAATGTTTGTACAAATTACAGATCTTGAGTAAAAAAAAAAACTTTTCAAATGAATTTACTCTTTTTATTGCAATTTTGTATGGACAACTACTACAACTGCTAAGTTGTAATGTTTAATGGTACACCTTTTTTATAAGAATATTTCAACATGAATGTGTCATATCTGCTTGATGATGATGAACATTTTCCACATATACTATATTTCTTGGGATAATAAGCTAAACCATGGAAAAGCATAGAGTTTGAATAACATTTGAATATGTTATTCAACATATATTGTTTAACATATGTTATTCAATATATTCAAAATGAATATATGTGACAGTTGCATATGCACTACATTCTTACTGCTGTTAAGCTACTTTCTTGACAACATATATGCAGAAAGAAATAAATATGTAGGAAGACATAATGTAAAACTAAAAAGGTGTTTTTTGATGAAAACAAAGCAGATGTCTTCAGTCCAAACGTGAAAGGGAAGTATTTTTTCTCTGTTTAAAAATAGACTTTTACCAATGATGTCCATGACAGCATTAATCATGTAAGACTTCCAGCAGAGCAGAAGGGAAAGGATTTCAGCATCCTTTTATGTTCTGGTCCTTTGGCAACACTAGAGACTGCAGGTACAAGGTTCTTGGGTGGCTTATTAGCAAACAACTGGTTTGATGTCAACAATAGGTGCTTTTTACAGTATAAACAACAGTAAAAGCTAATATCACAAATCTGATATTGTGCTATTTTACAATCCTAACTGTTTAGCTTTATTGGAGAAAATAACTTAATAATTCATGCATAAAATAATGTTTTAAACTATTTTGATAATGTCTCTCAAAAACAGTCACATCAAGTAGCCACCTTGACATACAATGAAATGTCCAGAAAAAGATCAGCAGTCAGATTCTAAATGTGTAATCAATAATTTACAAGCAGTTAAGAATCTGTCTGACATTTTACTGAACATCTGTCATTGTGCAGCTTAAATATCAACTTCTTAACTACGTTGAGACTCCAGCCTAATGTTATTAGTGGAAAGGGCTCTGAAGCTACTGTAACGTTTGTTTTGTTCATTGACAAAATAAGTAATATTTGAATGTGCAGCTGAGCAAGCAGTAAGAAAGATGCGATGGTTAATTTAAATGACAAGATGGGCCACTCCACCTCTGAGTATTCCTGCTTAGGTCTTTTCTGTAGCCTTACCAGAAGAACCAGGGTCTTTATTTGTCATTGTATCAGTGGCACTTTCTTTATCATCTCTCCAAACTTTTGTAGGGATAATAGTGTGACTGCAATTTATCCAAGAAATGGTACCACTGAAATGGTAGATTATTTGGTGCTGGTAACATTCTTTGTAGCCATAATTCAATATTTTCACAATCTGCCTTTAAATGAGTGCCACATACAGTACTTATGCCTATACCTTTACTCTTTTTGCAGAAGGTTAGGCCTACAGGCCTAACTTTGGTACAATTCCTCATGAACAGGACATGAATTTTTCTGTTACACATCCAAACAACATTCAGATAGCTTGCTTTTTGTAATCTGAAACAATTGTAGTGGTCACTAGCACATTTAACGGATTCCCAAACCAGGTCTATTTGTGTGATGCTTCACTTAACTGTACCAAAGCTCACCAATATGAACAGATTCCCAAATGTGTTTAAATACATAATGGGTGCAACAACATTGATCAGAATAATGTAGTTTGGCTTTTTTACTATGGAATAATTTTATCTACATTCATATATTTTTAAAAGCATGACTTTGATTTTTGCAAGTAGAAATTCTTTGCAAGCAAAGGCCTCAAACACTCAGGGATCTGCTTCCATCCTGGGGCTACTTTATGAGAGCAGAAGAAGCAGTGCAGGAGACAAACGAATTCTAATGCCAGCAGGTGTTTAGCATAGAGTTCCTGCCACAAAGGGCCCATGTTTAAATCTCATCTCCTGCTAGTACTACTCTTGAGCCAAATAAACCCCTAAATTGGTTCAGTATCTAGCTATAAAAATAGGTAAAGAGCTTAACATTAGAAGTTACTTTAAAGAAAAATGTGGGTAAAATAAAATAGTGAAAAAAATTGCTACATAGCTTTTGGAACAGTCAAAAGTCAATTTTCAGTGTTGTCAATTACTTATGAATATACAGGATAAATTGACATATATCCTGCAGCCTGGGATGTAGCATAGAGACAATGCCAATATATGGAAAAATTCAGAAAGATAAGAGAGCTATTTTCACTTTGCCCAAGCGATTTCTTGTTATTTTTCTAGTACGTGGCAAATGAAAATTATGTTAAAATTTTACTGTTTCATATGTTGTATTTCTCCATGGACCTGGACTCATCTTTGAACCTGCCTGTCAATACTTCCTTTGGAGCATTTAAAAAAGCACTAACCTGACTAGCTGTCAGAAGTATGCAGTGGACAATACATTTCTTAAGGATGCAGAGTCATATTCTAAAGTTTGTGGGTTTAAGTCTCAGGATGCCTTTGGGCACTGTAATTAAGCCAGGTTACTCCAGTAAAATATGTTGATATAGTATATGAAACAGGAAAACTGTGAGTTACTTTAACTAAAATAATTGGGTGTATAACAATAGGTGCAATAGAGCACTCAGTTAAGATAGGAAACACAAACACACATATGCACGGGACCCTCCACATCACATAGAACATTGCATAGACCCACACCTTCATACTATGAAACTCCCACATATATGTATAGTTACAGGCAAAAAATATCTTGATGCTATGATTCCTCTTTAATTCCCATGGAGCCAGAGACAGAGAACCAGAGACCTGTCCTCATCCATGTTGCCCCAAAAATTTCCCCAACCTACGTAGCCCAAAATAATCATATCCACAACCATAAGTCCCAAGTCCATGTCCTCTTGTCCCACAAACCACTTGTCACGTAATGATAATAATGCTGTGTAAATTTTTCCAGGAGGGTTGTAACATTGCAGTTATACTGTGTGATTTCCTACTTGGATTTCTTCAGCAAATTCTTGGGCAGACTCACATTTCCCATCCGTGACATACAGTATACCCCAGCAGTTTCTTTGTTAGCAGCAGATATTGTAGGAGGTTCACACTGCAAGATATCAGGTGGCAGCTTGGTCAACTAGCCCAGTGTTTGCCTCTGGATATTCCAATGTTGTTTTAATGGTGAACCCGGCCAAGCCTGCCACTTCAAATCCCACATCAGCCTCTCCAGGTCATAAAACATGGAAAATACTGTCTCCTAAGCAATGAGACTGTTGAGATGTCATACGCCAATCACGTTAAACAGACCTAGAACATAAAACCACTCTGTGTCTCACTCACTAAACCCCTTAGTTGATTTTCTATAAGGAAGACATAATATTTCCAGATGTTGTGTAATAGACTGCTAGTATGATTGTGACAAAATGCCAAGGCTTAATAGCATGTGATGTTACAAACACTCTGATGATATGCACAATCTTTATTTCTCCGTCAACTGGATGGAATGTTAGAACAGGTTCTGATTTTACCACTGCAGGCATTTGTACAAGACATTTTGGTACACATCCGTTAACACAGGGTCTTACCTTGACTTCCTTCTCCAAGCACTTATAGACAACTAGTCATGCATGCAGGGAATAAGTCAGGCTTGTGCCCTAAGTAACACATGTATACATAATCTACCAATCTGCCATTGCCATTGCTTCCTTTAGCACATTTAGGATGATCAAAGATAAGACAAAACCAAATATTCCTCCAGAAGGCACAAGGAAAGTACAAGAAGGGTGACACTATCTTTGTGGATAGTGGATCCTGTGTTTAATGTGCCCATTAGTTTATGCCAAAAATTCTTATCCTTTTTCCTCATCATGGTGATAAAGGCAAATCTGAGGGGACAAAATGCTGAGCTTGAAACTTTTTATAGCAGTGCATCCAGCAACAGTACACAGAAATAATTGGTTTAGTAGTTGCAAAAGGTTGACCTTCAGAGAAGCAATTAATCTATTTATCATAATTGCAGAAGCTGACTCCTATCTCACAGCTTGTGCTTTAATATTCAGAAGACACTTTGTGGGCTACTATGCCCTTTTCAGGAAGATGACAAACAACAGTTGGAAATTGTCTGCCAGGTGCTACAGCTGTCTGGTGTTTCAGTGAGGGCCAGAGGGACTCCTAATGAGTGTGAATTGCAGAAAGTTTACATATTCTCTTCTGTTGGGGTAAGACAAACTAATATGCCCTCTGTACCTAGGAAGAGGACCTCTAGAGCACACTCTCAGTTGTTGCCTGAAGATCCTGGGAGAGGGTTGCTATCAGTATCAGCATGATAAGTACTGAATGTGAAGCCATTTGCAATGGGATTGGTCAGAGCAAACTGTGGAGCCCAGCATAGCAGTCAACTGCCTTTGTGAAAAGTAGGGGAGAAACTACAGTCAGGACCTAGACTGTCAAGTGAATTTCTCATAACCGCATGAGACACGTGCAGCTGAAGGGTGACCTAGGGAGGCAACTCAAGTTCCCTGATTCCATTGTAGTAACCACGCTTAGGCCAGATACAAAAATTGTAAAGGCTGGCATAGAGGTGAGGACTGAGAGGAAGTGAAGAGCACAGGACGCAGTTGACCAAGCTGAAGCAGGACTGCAACACAATCTGCTAGTGGGCTCAATGACATCTGCATGGGCAGGACTTGGTAGCATGCCAAGTACCTGCTACGATAAGGCACAAGGTAAGAAAACTAAAATACTAAAACTAAAATTTTTTTAATGCATAACTAAAATGCATTAAAAAGAATGTAAGATGGGAGCTGTTCCAGTTGCCACAGATATTATCCGGATCCAGCCAAAGTAGCACACATACAGAACATATAAGTGTAGATATGATATTGTACACCTTGTAAAAATTAATTTAAAAAACTGTGTAAACACTAACATATTTGCCATATGAAGATGTCTGCACAGTGTGAACAGTGTTGTCTTTCTTTGTTTGTATAAAAGCATGATGTAACCTTCAGGGAACGCTAAGGGCTTGCTCACAGTCACCAGCTCTAACACACAAAGATACAAGTGGCCTGGATCTGTCACCGCATTTTGCCTCCCTGTCTCTGTGTCTGAGGTGTTTATGTGTGTCCCAGGTTGGAGGGGAGTGAGGATCCCATTGTGTCAGCACAGGAACGATCCATAACAAGAGTACAACAAATTTTGAGTTAAACATTGCTTACAGTGCTGCAGATAAGGCAGTTTAAAGCAATTTAAACCTCAGCCATTCTATATCTTGATTTAAAACATTTAACAGCCTTGCTGAAGTGTGGAACAAAAATGGAGCAGCTGTTACAGGGATTTGAAACAGTATCTTTGTGGTCTGTGGTCCAGTCTCTGCACCACCACATTTCCTTGCTGCACAATCATAAACAATTATCCTTGGATGAAGGATGTAATGGATTAACTGCCAATTCTAACTGACAGAAAAAAATCAATATTACCTATTACTCATAATTCTTTTAGTTGTACAGGGTATTTGAACAAAGTGGATTGAGTTTGAGATCACCCCATCATGCATTTTATCCCATTAACTGTGCAGCCCAATGTAGTCTGTATCTTCATTATATGGAACATAAAGGTGAAATATGGATATTGCAGAAAGAGACAGGAACAAGAGTTGTGACATGCTGGCAACAGAACCAAGCTCAATTGTTGATTTCGAATAAAATGTTGTGACAAAGGCATTAGCTTATTGTATTGACAAGTTTAATATAAGGATAGTGAAGGCCTGTCTCTGCTGAAAAGATAAAAGTGAGCCTGAATGAAGTGTAACTAGACCTGCACTGCAGTCTTCCATTCTTTGCTGTCAGAGATATTGCTCTCACTATCATGGTTTGTGAGATAGCAAGACTTAGAGGAGTAGAGAGGCAGATGGAAATGGAGATGAAATGTTGACAGAGTGAAAGTGAGACCTGTATTCACTAAGCCCCTGCACTACCCCCATTGCTGCTGTACATCTCCAATGTACTAAAGTTTTCAGGAGTGGCATGAGCCATCTACCTCCCCCACCACTACTTTCCCCAAGTGGATTGAGAGATCAAAATGTGATTGATGTATTAGTGAAATCATATCATCATTTATCCTGGAGAGTGGCACGAGCATAATTTTGATCCTAGCCAATGCTGTCAACGTCTGCCTGAAGTATCTCCGAGAGCAGAGCATCAAGAAATTAACTGTCACTTCTGGCCTTGGTGGCTTCTAATTAATGCATCGTCATTTGTGTGTCTGCGTCCTGTGGTTGACACATGGGTGATGGAACAGCCATCTGCGTGCCAGCAGTATCATTGGGAGGCTGTGACAATATCTTGTGCATGACCTCCAACTCTATGCATGCCTTAATAGAAATTTAACACAGGCCATTTGCAGGTCAAGTCCTCAACATAAAAATATTGGGTGCAAATCCTAGCTATGGGACTTTGCAATTTTACTTAATTTAACGGCATGCCCTTGCTGGCATGGTTGCACGGTGGATAGTGCTATTGCCTCACAAAGCCTGGGTTGTTCAGCTGTAGGTAACAATCTGGCTCAGTCTGTGTCAAGTTCGCATGTAGTCCTTGTGCCTATGTTAGGTGGTCTGGTTTCTTCCCACAGTCCAAAGACATGCTTCAGTTTAACTGACCACTAAAAATCACCTGTGGTTTGTGCATGTGTAAACGACTGTGTGTGGCTACTCTGCAAATGGACTGGTATCCCATCCAGGGCATATCCCCTTCCTAGCTTCACATTTAGAGATTCTGACAAGGAGTTACTTTAAATAAATGAATGGGATGGACAGATGCATGTCCTTGCTATGGTGGGATGTTAAAGTTCAACTTATTCAAAAACTTTTTAGGGGACAACTGGGAATTTCTGTCGCATATTAATCTGCACAGGCTAAATCATTTTGTTATTGCCATAAATTTTACCAGATACACAGGATTTTTGTGTGGTGACAGCTTTTCAGGCAAGGCTGATGAAGATTGTAGATATACAAGGTAGACTCTCCCGTATTTTTCCCTATTTTGGTCCAAACATGGCCACATAACGTTGCATCAGTTGCAATATCATATAACCAGCCTGCTAATAATGTATTCGCAGCAACCTTTACTTAGTAAATTTGTGACACTTTTAGCCTTCCTTCACCTTTTGATAATTAAAATAAAGTCAACAAAGTAATGAAGTGTCTGGTAGTACAAAATTATATTTACTACATGCCACACATCAAATGGAGAAACTGAGGAAAACAGCTGAATGTAATTAAATGGGTTGTTCACTTATGGAGTCACTTCATCTGTGGCAACAACAGCTAGTTGTTCAAGCAGTTTTTAAATTAGAGATATTTACCTGTGACTTGCTTGCAAACTGCACTTCATGTTTAGCTAAGGTTAAGTAAAAAAAAAAAAATGCATAAAACCTACTATATCATCACCCTGCTTTTATAGTGGTGACTAGTGTCCAGTTTATATTGAAGACACCAGGAGACACAAATTTAGCAGCACTATGAATAGACAGGAAACATCGCCCATGTACAGAGCTGCTGCACAGTTGACATTACAGCTCCAGGGATACTAAGGGCTTCCTGGGATAAATCAGGATAAATCAAAGCAGTCCTTGAAGAGCTATATTCTAGCTTGGGGCGGTGTGGGAGCACACCTAGTAAAGGGTGAGTAATAATTTATGTGAAACATATGCTTTGTAATTTCAGGGATGGCTCTCAGTGGAATTATGGCAAGGGCTGAAGACACCGTTTTCGTTTCTATCTGAAGGACCCTCAGGTGGAGCTAGTAGAACCCTGGTAACAAAACTAGCATACTCTATTTTGGCATTAAACTGCAGACTCATTACTTGGCTTTAGCTGGCTCAGAGCCACAGTCAGTGCAATAAATTAGTGGCTGATGACTAGGTTGTGTAGTTAGCACAGAAGCATTGTTTTTCCTTTCTGGATTCATTCTGTACTCTTAGGTGCATAGAGTGAGGTAAGTGGCAGCTCAGCGACTGAAACACCAAAGGTCTAAGTGTTTTCTTATCACATCATACTTCTGTAAACTTTACATGTTGCATAAAACGTGATATACACAGTGCCATCACAGCCTTTTGTTAACCACAGTGACTGTCAGTCCTTGAGGTCTGGCCAACACAAAGGAGACAAAAGAGAAGATCAACAAAAGTGCAGTTCCTATGTCTCACTTTACTGGTTGAACAGATGGACTTCAAGACCAAATCAGTAGATTCAGAACCTCAGGATAATCTCCCTGCACCCTCAATCCCTATCAAACAAAAGGTGAACACTCAGTGGGGCGCAGTCTCAGTATGTTTTTGACTAATGTGTTCTTGGTCAGACTGTAAATGGCTTGTTTTCAGTATAAGTTGTAAAATGACACATTTACATTATGTTTGAAAAAATACAGTTAAAGTCATGACAATTAGCTATGTGCAAGACCATTTATAGCAATTTTCAAGTTCTGTGAGCAATGAAGAAAAATATTATCGTGAGGTCAGGATAACACGATATTACTCTTCAAACTGTAGATATATGCCCATTATAGAAGCACCCTAACTGACATTGCAAAAACTGCAGACATAAACATATTTGTGAATAAATTTAAAAGGCTGGCACTTGAAGTTAACAGTCTGAGTGATTGTAAGCTGGCAGCTGAGAGCTTACAAAAGCAATAGGAAGGCCCTACTGCAGGCTTTTGCTGTCATTACCATCAGGGATCTGATGGCATCTTTCCTTTTATCGCACTAGCTCAGTGCTGGGTTTACTCATTTAATACATGGTAATTCGTCATGGAAATGGGCCATGCCTTTGGATGTGAGTCAGGCCACAGCTCTCTTCATTGCTGAGTGGTATTCCATAGTTAGTCATGGGTCAACCCACTCCAGCAACTCCAGCGCATCCTTCGGCAATGTGCAGATTGCATTTAGAGCTCCACAGCTTGTTACCACTTTCACTGATTGAATTTGTGTTTCTTGTCCGATTCCTTTCAATGTTAGAAAAGTCAGTGAAAGGAGTAGTACTCTGCAGCTAAGTTGGTCTCACAACTATACACCACAGACAATTGGATCGTAACACACTTGAACAGTTTCCATCCCACTATCCAGTTTGTAACGTGCAGACAAAAAAAAAAATCAGCCCTCAGGACAGGATTGGAAGACTGAATAATGCTAAACAAGTGTGCACCTGGGCTTGGAGATAATTGTAACCTTAACTGAGGAGGAATCAGCTAAATCCCATCTAAGTAAGGACAGTGGAAATGCAAGTTTTGGATGCTGTCATTCTTTGATACTGTTTACTGCTCTTACCATCATTGTTATCCTCTAGCTGGTTCTGCTTTCAAGTCCCAAGTATCCCTATGAGGAGTGTTTACATTAACCTGTCTTCGACATTGAATGCCCATCAATGTCTGCCTCTAACTGCCTGTTTCATAACTTGCTGAGGCATTCCATCTGAACAACTGTGCTCCTTTCTCACAGGTGTGCGCATCTCTTAAAGACAAGCCTTCTGACAGCTCCAACACACTGACAGCAGCAAACCATTTCTGAATCTTACCAAACATCAACTTCAGTAGCACAAAGGTTATTACTAGCAGATGGATACTTTCTTTTTCCATTTCTTCAAACTGACACTTGTTTTTCCTTCTTTTGCCATTTAATTTCTTTGCTTAGCATGGGTTTTCTAAACAGACCAGCATAACTCCAAAATTAAATTAGGATATTTACACTATCTAAGCACAGCTGAAGCTACCTGCACAAGAGTACAACAGATACAATTACAGATATGGAGAACCCAAATGCATGATAAATTCAACAGCAGCCTCTTCGTTTAGATTGAAGAGAGCATCTCAGTTGTTTAAAAGAGGCTGGACCTGTACTTTTATGCTGACAGTCATTAGGGGCCTTTAATAGCCAATTCAGTCCTGATTAATTGGTCCCACGCTGAGAGCTCTTTTACAGAGACAGCTGAAGATTGCTGTCTGACAGATAAAGTAATGAGTTTGGATGCTGACAGCCAGGACCTTGTCATGTTGAATAGGTTTTAAATAGCTGCCATCAGTTAACATTGAGACAGCTCCTCCAATGAAACCTTGATTTCCTTGTTTATAGTAATCACAAAATATTGTTTTCTGACACAATTAGTTGGAAACATTGCCCCATTTTATCCCCTGCTGCAGAATAAAGTACAGTAAAGAAAGACAAATTTTGGAAATTCCTAGAATTGTGGAGAAAAAAAACATAAATAGTATGTAGTAGTGAATGGATTTATTTATATATTGTTTAACTGCTGCATTCCAGGTAAACACTATAGTTGCATCTGAAGAAATTTGGCATCTTTCTAGGTCAATGTACACTATATACATGTTTTCACAAAGATGGAGACCAGGACTGAAACGTCCAAAGAATAAGAAAACTGAGTACAAACACATGCCTTCCAGACTAGGCAGAGGCATATTACTATTTCAAAGAGTGGGTCTAGATGTAATTCTGAATATGATCCAAGTTTTTGAAGGGTAAGTGGTACAACAGTAAAGGCAAACCTCCATCCCTCTATGTAACGGCTGAAGCCCCAGTCAATGCGTTGGGATACTGCCAGGGGCAGATTGAGTTTGCTAAGTGAAGGGGGAGGTGATGATAGCAACTTTCAAAGAAATTTTAAAAAGCTGCCTCTCTGTTGGATCAATATTGTACTTGAATGATGTCCTGTTATGATTTCCCCTTTCTCAGTATAGCTCAGTCTTCCTCCTTGTTAGGGGGAAAGCTGTCACAGCTCTTAGTGCAGCCACTTTCTCCAGAGGGCTTAATCTCATCTTCAATGAAGAGCTTTGCCCTGCCTAGTGGTAAAATTAAGCTTTTTCAACTTCATACACCACACTGAAAAGCAAGATCAAGGTGTCTCTTTTTTCACTATTATTTAGCATAATCTCTCTTTTTTCACCTCATTGGAGGATTTTTTTAATGCATTCTTTCAGGATCCCTTGGTTTAATAGTTTTTTAATTACCATAATTGTTTTCCGCATATCTACCCAAGGCATGTAAGTGGAATTTTGACAATTTTTTTTCTGATTTATATGGGGATTTGGATCCAGTTTCTCCCAAGAAAATTTCTACTGATAGAGTAGGAGTTTTTTACATGCACACTGTTTTAGAAAATCACTGCTGAGACATTGGCAAAACTGAGAGTATTCTGAAATAAGGTAGCTCTACTAAAAAAAACTAATTAGAGGAGATCATTGGCACAGAGGCACAGGAGGTAGGCACTTTACTTTAGACTGTAATCCAGTGCTTTGGAAAAAAAAAAAATTGGGAGGAAAAATGCACTGCAAAGATGGGGTCACAAAACAGGTTACTGGCCTGGATGAGGGTAAAACATTGGAAACTGAAATGATCATTCCAGTCACTTGTTTCTTGCCACCACATGAATGCCTTAAGATGCTAAACTAAATGTAACCGTGGGCCTTCCTTTGGTCTGGTGGTCATTGGATGGTGCCATGGACTATTCATGGACCAAGGTCCATGCGCTATGTTAGAGACACAGGGATAATTGTCCTAGCACCCTTGACATTACAATATATTACATTTCACAGACTTTTATGTGCTCAAAGAATCCAAAGACAGGACTGCTCCTTTCCCAAAGATTGAAAGTACATTGCACCTAATGATATGGAAAATTACTTTGCTATAGCTTTTTGTAGCCATGTATTCAAATGAAGTTGCTGTACAGTGATCAAGGATGGAAGGAATGCCTAGTTAGAAAACATCTGCATAAACAGAAGCTTTTGATCAGATAATGTTAATGTCAATCTGTGTATTAAAACTATGTTTACATTAATTGTAAAGCTTAAGCTTTAAACTTGTATTTTATCACATGAATTTAGCAGAAAAAGTTTGGCTTAATCAAACTTTACAATAAAGGTAATGCTGGCATTATAGTATGATGCTCATTTTACTTTAAAACCAATCAGGGTTTAAATTTAATTCTTCTGTGTTCCATTCTTTGTGAGAACTCTTGCATGTTAAAAATAATACTTGTACTACACTATTCATTCAAGAGAGAATCAGTTCAGGACATATTCCTTAAGCATTAGACTCTACACAGATGGCGTTTTCCTGTGAACTGTGACATAAAGAGCAATAAAGGCTGCAGATGGATGGAAAATGGAAAAAAATTAGTTGTTGCACATCCTAATTAACAAAAACACTGGCTGGCCCTACTATTTTTTCTAGAATGTCCCTAGTGGATTTGCATGCCAATAAGAGCAGCCTGTCAACTCATTGTCATCAGCACAATTTAATTACATTAAGGGACAACTGAACAACTGAATTTACTTTGTCAAAAGGGAATTTTAAGACATCGCACACATATGTGTTCAATTTGCCTCCCTCTGCTTCAGTACAAATGGCTCACCTAAAGTTCTGTTTCAGTACAAATACAAGACCAGAATGAACCACAGTAGAAGACCAGCAGCAACTTAAGTTGAGCCTCCCTTTATTGCACCTCCAGAGTAGCAACAGTGCTAACATGAAACAGTGGCAATGACACAACTCTCAATCAACGAGGAGAAAATACTGCAAATGTAAAAAAAAAAAAAAAAAAAAACGTTAAGTTCACATGTGTTCAAGTCAAGTTATTAATCTCAATCTGGCTACTGCCCTTATTACAGCGACTTATGAATTAAGTCTTTATTAAATCAGAATGCAGACAAGCTGTATGGAAGTGTCAGAAATCTAATTAACCTTATTTTTTGTTTATAATGAATACATCCTTGCTTCACATAAGTGTTATATAAGTGTTCATTTGTTTTGAGAAAAGAGCCTGCTGAAGTTGGCATGCAAGGAGAGGTCTTCCCAAATGTAACCCATCTAACCTGGGCACCCAGACTAAATATAGAACGCCCTTTCTTTACTGTCTTTGCCATGTGACAAGATAGTTGCAGGGGGAAAAAGTAGGTTCAAGTATTGTTCATGTATTGCAGGGTTATCATTCTCATAAAATTTGGGTACTATGAAAAAAGTCATGCAAAAAAGGGAAGTTTTATGTGCTGAAAAACTAAATTTAAATGGTTAATTATATTTTTAACTTTAAAAATGTGTTGCTCAGAGATAGAGTGAGTCTTCAGTCATATTAAAACCATAGTCTGAAAGTTTTACACAATTGTAGCCCATCTTGGCTAACATACTAGCTAAATAATTTTTCATACATTAGCTTTCCAGTGCTTGAAGTGGAAAATAATCCTTTTAGACATGTCGGCATGTGTATCGGTTGGTATTAAAAAATTGAGTATTAAGGAGTATTAAAGTATTACATTTCGATCTTTTGCAGTGAACAAAAGACAATAGGAGGTTACTCTGAAAATTCAAAATTTGGTCTTTGTCAAGACTGGAAGTAATGATCTCATACACACAATACATAGTTACATCCCACGCAGAGAATATGTATGTCGTGCTTTTTCTTGCCCCCCCCCCCCCCCCCCCCCCCCGGGCGGTGGTAAAAAAA